>DWUN01004007.1:0-11279 GCA_018249975.1 Passova gellias
GAGTCTGGATGTGTGCCCGGTGCATGGCAATAGGCTCACCACCTATTCCATTTGGGACTTAAACGTAACTGGTGAAAAGTGGGGGTGTACTACACTCCTCTGCCTACCCCTTCGGGGATTACAGGTGTGATGTTACGTTATTTATATAACTATTATATAGTATATTCTATTATATGTATGCTCGTCAGCTGTCCGGTTATCAATACGCAGATATTTAGAATCATATAGCCGTGTGGAATTATTCTGATTATTATTATTTCTATTAATATATAATATCTATACAATCAACTGTACAATTACGCAAATCATTTTGTATCGATTTTTTCATGACATTGCTATATACGCAATCGACGTCTGTCTTCCACGGAGTCCTGGGAAGCACTGCGTCTTTTCCCCTCGCGTTTGTCGACTACACCTATCCCTTCCTTTACCACCCTTCTCACACTCTCTCTTAGCGGGTGGCCTTTTTAATGTTCACCGCCTTTGCAGTCGGTCTCGTCTGTTATTGCGCCCTGATTCTTAAAAGACGAATTTTCCCTACAAAAAGAAAAAATAAATTCAACCTTGGGCGATTTACATAGGACTCATTTTCGTTCGACAGAGCAATTGAAGTTAGATCCGTATCTAATAGGATAACAGATCAGCAGAACTATACGTTCTTTAGAGGAATTTGTTAGCACGAGTGCAAATGTTTAATTTGAATTGTGTTTTATTGTGTTAGACATAGGATTGATTTTTGCGGAGCGGGCCCCGGTACAGTTATGTCGAATCCTCTAGAGTAGAAATGGAGGTGCAATAATTTAAGCAAAGGGTGGAAAGCGACGGCGAGTTCTTTTTGTAGTTTGTGCGAGTGAGACGTGCGTAGAGGTCGAGAGGGTGCGGGTTAAACGCGTTACAGGGACGTACTGTGAGTATTTTTTTTTCGAAAAATAAGATAAAAAAGTTTTTCGTTTCATCATTACCATAATAGTAACCTTTTTACATAAATAACAAAAATTCGATAAATAATAACTAGGTTTATTAAAACTCTTTTAAAATTTTGAAACAAAATATTTTTGTATATTTTTATAGTAATATAATTGTTGTTCCTCTTAAAAGTGACGTGGTTGTAATACTTAAAAGTGTGCTTACCAATCTTCTTATACAGTTCTGTTGATGATTTTGTTCGGAGGCTTTGGGTGCAGTTGTACGTACTCGTATATTTTATCTAAAAATTAAAAATAAATGTTTTATTATTTGAATATTGTAAAAGAGAAGCCAAAAAAAAAATGTGCCTCCGTGTATGTCATTGTTCTCGATTGAAGACAATAGTATGGGTGGAGTAAATAAAAAATAATAATTTATGATTTATATTATTAATTGTAAAGCAGCGCATTTGTTGTTAGATAATAAAAGCCGTGATTGACCTTTTATACATTTTCAGCGTGTAAATACTTATTGAAATCTGTGTATTTGATTTCAGACGAATGCCAAATGGGACTTGTTACTCTGCAGCGGGAGTGAGTGCAACGATAACTCTCGGCAGGATTTCGCCACATCGACTTTTGTTCAAAATGCGTTTTTGCTGTTCAAAGTTCAAGTTTACCATCCACGAACATAAAGTTGTTTACGAATTTTTTTATATGACAAAAAAATAAAAAAAGAATTCGTCCCTGGCGCCCATCAACACCCGAATAGGCCGACGCTGCGAACGCTAAAAACATTCCCCGACCCCCTCACCCCGATTTTTAAGCCTACTCCCGCCGCCCCCTCTAACTCCCGGGTTAGCCAGAGGTACATTTATGCGCAATAAATTTTGACCGCCGACATCAATTCAAAATGGCGTCACTGCGCTCATTTCCGCCGAACGAATCTCCACTCTCAACACACAAAGCGCAAAACTCAAATTATCTCGCAAACAAATACGCTCTATGTAAAAGAAACTTCTCTGAGTTTTGATCACGCTTGTAATGCTAAGCGAAAATTAACCCTAACTGTTTCTAGTAGAGTTCAATTCCAGCTGTTTACATTTGATCGCATAAAAGAAGACGCCAGTTTTGCGGGCGGATGGGACAGACAGAGGTAAATAGGGTAGATATTGTCTGTTTCTCATTTGTCTTGATGATAGTGCGGTAATAAAATCTATTGTTCTGACGACCTACGTTGCTTTTGTAAGGCACGAGAACGCAGTTGATAAATAAATAGGCGAACGCAGATACAAAGGCCTTTTGATTAAGACCACAGAATTATGAGACCGGATGGGAGCTTTGTACTAACGTTTGTTATATAAGGCAATGGTAATATATTTTATTCCCAATTCATTCAGTGTTACATTGTGGAATTAATGTGTATTTAAATTTGTTAGCTTTAGTAAATAATGAAACGGTTCATATCGGCACTTATCCAGCGAGTATTTGGCGTCCACGCGCCGTCAAAACTCAATTGAGTATTGAATGATCTATTGTTTGATCCTGGCTGCAATCCATTTGATGTCTCACTGCTGGGCAGATTTCGTTCTCGCGAAAGCGGGAAACCTGAAGATTATTCCACCACGCTGGTCCAGTGCGGATTGGTGATGATATTTTTAAAAAGCCTGTCAAAGTCTTCGACTAAGTCTAACGATTGTTGCTTAACTGTTACAATCGGGACAGATTGTTTCACGTGTCGTGTGAAGCATGGAAAGGCTCTGAAAAATTTGCCACCAATTGTGAAAAGAGCCTTACCTTTTGATATTCTGATGAGATTTATTTGAAGTTTTTTAACTATTAATAAAGTCGACAGAGTTAGGAGTTTATTAGCGAGACACATTCGGCTACCGGCTATGTAGCCACACATCCTAGCAATGTTTTAAATATAACCAACGGATTTCGATATAAAAATTACATGAGGTACATACTATATGAAACTAAATGACGTATAATGATCATTGTATAATTAAATATCTATATAGAAACATACTTAAAATATACATACATACTAGCCTATTTCAAACACAAAAAAAAAAAAACTTAAATTTTCTTATCGAGTAAATAAATAACTTTCATTTAGGTGGCAGTAAAAAATAAAAATCAGCATACAATTAAAAAATGTCATCGTGTTTGCCTCCACTAAATACGAGGAAGCGCCCGTATTCATCATGTGCTGGTATCGATTGATGGATCTTTAGCTGATAGTTTTAATATTACACGCACATGCATACGTGGGAAAGTTCTTCTTTAGGGAGTTATGAGCACACGATAAAAAATAATATAAAATCATATATTTCAAAACGTAAATATTTCAGACACTGGCTGATGGGGGGAGTTTCCGAAATTGGCGTGTATGAACATAGTGATGAATGTAGACGAAACACATCAGGTTTGTAAGGACAGAGATATTTGGCGCTCGGTGCTTTCCGCCTACCCCGTTAGGGCCCTGCCGTGATGGTATAATAATAATTATACTACAAAAGTATATAAACCCCGCGCTTTGAGATGCGTTTTCTGTGACTCGATTAGGTCTAAAGTTCATTTCACTCCCCTGTTCCCTTGTACATCCGAGATACAAGTCCCCAATTAATTTATCGAAACTTGTTAAGCTTTCGATAAGTTCTAATAACTGTTACCTTGCGATCAAAACCGGAACCGACTGCTGAACGTACCCTCCGCGGCGAGGAACCTTCGCGTAAATTTGCCTATGGCCGTCAATAGCTGTCACCTAGCTGCGCCCTGTGTTGTTTACTGTACAGATCGATAACGAGTAGCAACTGTTTCCGTGTTACGAGTACTTCTCGAACTCACGGACGTTTCAAAGAACTTGGGTACACTTCTCTATGCAGCGATCACAAAGGAGCATGAAAATTTGCACTATGCCTATTGTGGCGATAGCACTGCTAGCGACAGTTAGTTCAGTCATCAATACGAAGGTACAAATAAGACTGTCAGTATCAATAATTTAGTGCAGTCTATAGTATATAGTCTATAGTATTTAGTGCAGTCTATAGTATACAGTTTATAGTCTTCCAATTGTAGGTTGATCATAGATAAAATTAAAATAACTGACGTGTATGCAGAGGTAAACACGAGGTGATGAATGTAGGATAAGATAGGATGTGAGGTGTGAAGATAAAGACATTTGATACTCGGTGCTTTCTGCTTACTTCTTTAGGGACTTGGCGTGATTATATAATCCATATATTAATATTATAAATGCGAAAGTAACTCTGTCTGTCTGTGACGACATCACGGCCAAACCGCTGAGCCGATTGTTATGAAATAACTATGAATCACTATTGCCATGAAGTTACTTCAAGATCTCGGGATGTACATAGGCTAAATTTTTTTCTCATTTTTTTTTAGTTTTACCAGAAATTTCATTGTTTTATGAAAATGTCGCAACTTTGACAAAGAAAACTTTGTGACACACTGATTTCTAGGTGGGTGAAGCTGCGGGCAAAGCTAGCAAACATATAAACATGTAAATAGGTAAACGCAACGAACAGTGTTGCCAAAGTAGAGAAAAGTTTTTAATGAAAACGACCATTTTGTTGCCTTTTCTGTTTGAAATTTGTTCACTAGCGCGGTTTCCTTCTTGCGCTGCAGACAGGGTTTTGTAAACTTTGCGGCTTTTTTAAAACTACTGGTGGCAACACACTCGGGAGTTTGTTTGAAAATATCTCGCAATAGAAGTTCTTAATTACATTAAAACGTGTTTAAAACGGTAATGTTTATGTAATATCTCTATTGTTTTGCTAAAGCTCTATTAATATTATACAGTTTATTTATTTTTAGTGATAATACTTTGCAATCAAATTGATAAATTACGAAATGTCGGGGGGGATTTGAATCCAGAACCCTAAGCCCAGAGGTCACGTCACAATCTTAAATATCAATAGCCATATTTTGGTAATAGGTACTATATCTATTATATTTTATTTGGATTTTGTTGTAATATATTTTTTTATTCAGAGACGGCACAATATAAACGAAATCACGGTATTCAATATCGGTAAACGCTGATCTGTTTGAAAAAATACGTAAACGTTATTGACTCGATGTCTTAGGAGGTACTCGCTGCCGCAAGGTACGCTTGGCGATGTAATCTTGGTAAGAAAAATGCTTTCGACGAAAATAGCCTTTAAACGTTTTACACATACACACATACATACATGTATGTGCTGTTGGCTAGATAGAGCGAGCTATAAAACTGGCTGATACGAGTTCGCCAGATTCTATCGCTGTTGCAAATCCCCTAATGTCCAACACCTGGCCTATAGCTTTGGCTGTATTTGTGTAGGTGCTGTATTGTCTGGCTTTTTGCAGAGTTACCATACAATGATTTAAAATATATGTCCGACTCATTCTCATAGTAGTTCTACTATACATGCTGATAGTTCTATCATCATACCTATCCATCTTTATAAAGTTTAATTATACTGTAAATAACTCCACGAGTCCGCCTGGAAGAAGCGTAGTCCAGCATTCCCCAGACGTTATAAAGTCAATGCAAGCAACAAGAGCTAAACAACAATTTCTCATGAGGTAATGTATATTGCAAAAGGCTGTTTGAGTAAACTTCATCTCTTGATTTTTTACGCCTGTCGCAACTCTCAGTTAGATATACCTAAGTTGTATAAAATTAATGAGCTTCTCCCTCTCATAATGAGCTAGAAAAAGTCGAGCGTCCTTTAGAAGTGAAATGTAGAATTTTTAAATGGCATAATTAAGAAAGTTCCATCTCCCGCATACTAAAATAAAAATCATAATGTGAAGCGACAATTTATTTTGCAATTTATATGAACTTTTGAATTTGAATAAGGAACACATTGCTTTCAGTGCATAGTGTGTTTACCGTTAGCATTATGAAACATAACTCAGAAGTGTGTGTCGAAAATAGATAAATAATCCAAATTTCTCTTGATCTTTATTATTACATCACATTCATTTTCAACTTTTCACAAGAATGCTCGTCTCTTGTTTTTTCACTCTTTTCTTCTCTGACCTAAACGTCTCGCGTCAATATCCAGCCAGTCTTCTTACGCAGCCCATATTCATCGACAAATATGAACGTAACAATTATTATTGTTAATTTCTCTAGAAAATTATCATTGAATGTAAAGATTCAGTTGATTGATTCATTACTAAATCAATGTTTATTTCTATATCTATTTTTATTTGTAAGGATACCTTGAGCCGGCTTTACGTATTTTGTATTCGATATGATTGTATTTTGATTTAAATCCAGACCTCCAGAATGGGAACGCTTAATACAACATAATCGTAGAAAACTTTTAAACATCGAAACAAAAACAAAAAAATCCCAGATACGAACCTTTCACATTCCGATCTAATTCCATAAGCAAACCAGCGAGGTAAATACAAGCAGCTGAATTTGACTGTCCATTGACGGTATATTTGTTGGGACACATTCCGGGTCATTTGACCGGATATTAGCTGTAAATATACCCACGATTTTAACGTCCGTCACAAGGTAGCTATTGATTGACGCAGCTTTCGGCTTATTTGCCAGCACGGGCGCCTTGTTTTAGCTGCGGATTCATTTCAAACAGCCCGATTTGTACGTAGAAAATGTACGCGTTTTATTTATTCGTGTGCGTTCAGGGTGGCCGGTTCGAAGTTCCACTCCACTATTCGATAATTGCGTGTTTTTTTTTTTTTTTTTAGGCGAAAACATCATCAAACTGCCTAGCTACACTGCAATGTAATATACGTATATGCATATAGATATGGACATTAGTTATATTGTATTCTTGAATTGTATGATTGTTTAACAGTTTAATGATTTACATTTCAGCGTCACACACCGAGGCCGGTTGGTTGGAGGCACATGTGCAATTGGCTTTACGAAATAATTTTGCGTTTTTATGATTAAGCAGATGGGAAGATCATATGAATTCTGCTACCACGCAGTCACAGTCACAGTTATTAAAGACAGCACAGGAAATGTGGTCACAACACAAATGTTCGTCTTTGGGTGGGAATCGAACGCACCACCTCCGGTTTAGCAGTCAGCTTCTGTAACCACTACACCTAGAGACGCGGCGAATCCTTTAAATTTCAAGGTTTTTTTTATACTAATCGCTGTTACTAATGCCGCGCCCCGCACGCAGGAAGCGCGCTTCCATACTGTATGTACAACATTTTTAAGGTTCCGCACCGAACTAGCTAACTCATTGTTTGCTAGCCCATCTGGACTTATCAAATCATTGTATTATCATTACATTAACAATTGTTAAATTTGTTAAATCTTTGTTACGATTAAACTAAAAATTTTCCTCGTTCATCTTATTTCGTATTTCGTCCATTTAACTGATCCCTTGCCTGGCGGTTGAAGACCCTGACTGCTAAGCTTGAGCTCGTGGGTTCGATTCGTTCGAACATTTGTGTAATGAGCTCGAGTGTTTGTCTTAAATAAACGGACGGTTTCGGCTTAAATAAACGGACTTACGTGTTTTATTTATATATGTGGTTTATCAATTTTCTGGTTCCTATAACAAAAGTTTTGTTTAATTCTTGATCAAATAGCCTTGCATAACAGTATCCAAACATATTGTTATTATCTAGAATGGCTCTTTTATAGAGACAGTAGGTACATAAAGCACGACCAATACCTAACATGGTTTTCTTCTTGTTTTAATAGAAATAAGGAGAAACGCTGAAGCTGATAATTCTTACTCTGGAGCATAAAGTTACATTGTCATTACTTTTACATACATACTCGTATATAACATAAAGTTTTCTGAAAAATATTGCATAATAATGATCAGGCCACCTTATTGTGCTGTTATTAAAGTTGTTCGAAATTAATTAATTCATTCGTTCATTTTAAGTTTTTTTGATGTAATAAAAAGTAATAGTAACAAATATTATTTACATATTAATCAATTAATTATTAATTTACTCTTAATTTATAGGTTGACGCAGCATCGGTTACGCTGTATAAACATTCAATAAACGATACAGAACCCGTTGTACAGCGTTTTTGGTTTCGGTTTTCCGCTATAAGTCATGTAGGCTTATTTCACGTACGCATCTACGTGCACACACTCTGCCCGACAGTCACCGAATTAAAAGCACACATAGCCGCCTCCACACAACGGAATGTTGTTGCGCGGCATTTAATTTCTGGTATGCAGTGGTGGGTGATCATTTGGCTTAGTGTTCGGTTGTGTTGAGTGTAGCGGTTGTGTTGAGTGTAGCGGTTGTGTTGAGTTCAGCGGTTGAGATTTGCTCGAAGAAGAATCTTAACATGTACGCAACACAGTGTAAAATTTAACATCAACATTAGAATGGATATGTATGAAATTAAATCAATTATTTAGCATATCAATTGGCGTTATTATTCAAATCAATCCTCCAAAACTACAATCGCTCAAAATGTTACATAAAAAGTTGCCATTTAAATATTTATTTATAGATATAGATTACAATACCGCAACTTATTGAGGAAATAATTTTGATATGGTTGTAAGCGAAGGCTTTCTAAAAAGAGAGCGTAATTTAGTCTTAACGTAATTTATCTATCACTGAAGAAACGTAAATATACGCTCACTTGAATGGCTGCCAACGAATTTATATTGTGCCCTACTTGAGGAGTTAAATACGCTTGCACGGTTTATGTCTTGTTTCTATTATTATCATTCAATTTATTGCCCAAAATCAGATCAAAAATTAACATGAAATACTTTTCATATCGTATGCGTAGTCGTTAAGCCTGAACACATCAACATAAACTCTGCTTACCGGAAATAAGTCTACTAAGTGTATATAAAATAAATATCTATTTTTTAAATTTTCCAAAGGCTTTCTTATGTATGAAAACGGTGCCCATTTTTAAGCAGTTAAATTCGGTAGTTACAATCAACACTAAGGGAAATGTCGAAATGTATCAGAAGTCAGAAAACATACTTTTTATATGATTTATTAATTTTTTTTTTATTATGTATACCTATATGGGTTATAATAATAAATGGCCATTATTCCACGTATGGTGGACAATAGTTCTCAATATTTTTATTGATGATCTCGAGCTCGACTTTAAGCTGCGATCGTTAATATTTCAAAAGCGCCAAAAATCCTGCAGACAGGTAGCTGTCCAGTGTAAATACACAAAAAACAAAGGGCCATTAGTATCGGAAGTGTGAGCCTCATCAAGATAAATAGAAATGTCACGATGATGGATTACAGCCCCAGGCGGACAAGCACCACCATAATTTAGCCGTATAACCTTCCCCATACACCTTTGGCGTATAAAAATACGGTTGATATTCCAGTGTGTTTTCGATTGAAATTTGCAACAAAACGCCCGGCTCCTGCAAGGTTTGCTGTCGTTATCTGCAGTAAGTAAATAAGTACGTATCTACGGGAGCGTCGTGTTTTTTTAGAAAAAAAAGGGGTGGTTATATTTAGCGAGGGTAATTGCGTATATCGTTATTATAGTCCGATACCTATATGCCTTTTAATAAGGGAGAAAGGCTGCTTATTTGCGTTTTTCTAAAAAGAACGGCACAAACTCACGGTGGGTACTTATGAGGCGACATTGCCTATACGTTTCGTGTTTTATTAATGAATCTAATTTTCTGTTCATTATTGCTTTCTTGAATACGGTTATTAGATTTATTATCTGAATTTGTCATATACATATGTATATTAATACGCGAACATAGACAATCATCTTAACTTTTTTGGCATAGGTATAGTACAAAAGGACATGCCATAAAGATGCGTATTATATTAAAGAAAATATAACAAAGATAAATTACTTACATTAAATTATTTAGATTTAGAATACACATAGAAATGCGTCCACTTTATCGTCCATTAATTTATTAGCTGCAATCTTTATAACTGCCCACTACTGGGCGTGGGCATTTCTCCCAACTGTGGGAGGGTTGAAACATAGTTCACCATAGTTCTCCAACGTAGATTAGCGAAGTAGAGATTAGTGTTCAAATCGAGTTCATATGTTTTGTTATAATAAAAATTTGTTAAGTTGCAGTTAATTCAGGTCAAATTATGAAAAATTACGCATATGATTATGCCATACGAAACGCTTTAACCATTTAAATTAAAGCCTTTTGAGCACGTTCAAAGCTGTGTGAGCTTAGATCCCTTTGTCTTGTTTTTCACGGAATATTATTACATAGAGTTACGCAATCACATGCAGAGCGTTATTATCTACTCATTCAAATGCAATTATCATTTAAATGTATCATTCCATTACAGTATATATTTTTATTTACTTCTTGCCTATACTCTTCTATATGAGGTAAGAATTATATGTAAATAAATTCCGCTTATTTATTTTGAAAATATATTATATTTCCTTACTCCTCGGAATTTCGACCACGTGCAATGCAGTATTAGTATTTCATAAGAGGTACACATACTAGCATACTAGTATTTGTTAAGTCAGTATTTAATACCTTGTAAATTATATAAACTTACACCTATATTTTTTCCATTTTTGGTTTTTTTACTTTAATAAAAAACGCGATTTGAACACTGGAAGCAATCGCCTATTTTCTGCTTTCCAAGCATTTTAATTACAATAAAGTTAGCGGAAAACGCGTATTAGATAATTGAGTTTTCAATTGCAAGTCCCTATTAAAACGGTCATCTAGCGAGAACTACAACATTGGCGGAATAAAAAAAGTAATGACTGCGCAAAAACAAAATGGAAGGCTGGCTTAGGTATAACCGGGCGAGATTCAAAATACGCATGTGCGTCCGCCCTACGCGGGGAGACAGAGGCCAAGCGGCGCTTGGGGCAGATGGGGGGAATTTATTTTCGTAGGCACGCTATTTCGTCCATCTTTCTTGAGCATTTCCCTTTGATATACGAATAATTTGATGCGGTTTTATGCCTCCATACATATATATCTAGACGGCTTGGGGGCTTTTGTGTTTGAAGAATTAATTAGGGGGCGTTTTAATTTTCACCCCGCTTACGTCGGCTTGTATTAGGCGTTCGTTATAAAAACAACATTTCCTTTTTTGTTTAGGGGTTAGCTTTGAAAACAAACGAATTCTTAATGAGTTGCGTTGTGCTCTGAATAAAGAACAGTAAGGTGGAAATGCTTTTCCTCCTTCAGCGCACTGATTTGAATATCTCATTTTGTTGGTACCGCGCGCCAAATGAGATATTCAAATTAAGCAAACTCCGCTTTATTATTATTTAAAAAAATTGTGTAAATTTAATGTACAGGGAGTACACATTTTTAGTATCCTTAATAACTTTTTTCGGCTACACCATATTTAAGTTAGTCGGATACCCTACTGATAATATTATACTGAATATGC
>DWUN01004008.1:0-11279 GCA_018249975.1 Passova gellias
GTGCAACCTAAATACCTATTGTCTTTTGGTCTTTATTTATTTACTTTCACGTGTACTCCATACCTTGGTATATGTATATTATACATACATTGATATAAAGGTATTGCTATAAAAATATAATTAACATTTATAGTTCTAAATTTGCCAAAAAAAAAATTAAAAATATTATACAAATAATTTCATATAATGGCAATGGAACACGAATATATGAAACATTAAAATAAACTACCTTAGATTATTTAATAAAATATTGATGTTAAAATTTACCTCACGGCTCTTATAGGTCACTGACAATAATTTCCGAGATAGATCCAACAGCTTTTCAACATGGCTTTACTCGGTAATATCAATTACATACAATATTTACGTACATTATGATAGTAATCTTAACGCCTAATGTAAGTAAATAAGATAGTAAAAGCTTGTGGTTCTGGTTATAATATGGACAAATTTGCATTTTGATATTTTCAATCATCTTTCTTAAAGGAATAAGAGAGTGATGAATGTAGACGAAGCGCGTCAGGTTTGCAAGGTCAGATATATTTGGTACTCGGTGTTTTCTGCCTAACCCGTTAGGAACCTGGCATGATATTATGTTGTTGTTGTTGTTTCTTAATATTTCGATAACTACACTCTCCTTATACATACTTCTTTTGTTTCCTATTAACTGCGACGTCTGTGCGTCGCTGTTTCCCTTTTTCTAGATGTCAAGGTTCTGTAAAATGTATACAACATAAATAATGAAATAATAATTATTATTATCATCAACTGCAAGGGAACTGAATCGAATATGCTGAAATGTTCTTACCAAGCTTGTAGATGTTTAAAAAAAATATATATAAACATGCGAACAATTCACGAACTCTACATGTAAGTGCCGGTAAAGGCGGCGATGTAGTCCGAGACTCTAAATAACATAAAATAAACAGAGATGTCTGCGCAATGAAAGTTCACGGCTGAACAGAATGTGTCTCGCGGTATTCCGCACTGACCTTTGCGATCGTTGCGACATACAGACGCACAGATAACTTCACTTTGAGGAATATTATGGATACACTTTGGGCGGTTATTGTTTTTACTTTTGTTTAACGTTCTAACTATCGGTCGCAGTATGTTGAAAACAATGAAAACACATAATTGGTAATTCTGTTTTAGTGCTCATCGAGCGTACTCAAGAATACGACTTGTATGACAGAATTTTTTTTTCTGGAATCCATCAAAAAACTACGTTTATTACTGAAATGTTGTATGTGAAATAGTTCTTTATCATCAGCACCATTGCTCTATCAATCGATTTAAATTAAAACAAATGATTTCGTCTAAATTATTTAATTTGACTTTACTCTACATTCTTCAATTTACACAATTTGACTCAAAAAAAACATAACATTACAATTATTACACAATTTTACACAACATTTATTCAGGCTTGCAAGTATGTATAGGAAGGTTAAATGGATATCAAACTTTGATTTTGATTTCATGACTGTACTCATAATTGACGTATTTGGTATTGAATGATTCAACCGTCAAACATTTGCCCTTTTGTTGAAAATCTAATCGGCAATAACTTTAAGTCACGACAATAGCTGTAAAATACAAAATGTATCTTCTGTCGCTAAGAAGCGTTTTGTTTTTGTTTTTTTTTGCTTAGCAAGTTGAGTTCGACATACGAGTAGGTATTGAAAACTAAATCGCAAGACTTCAGTTGGTAATATATCTAATATTGGTCTTGAAGATAAAATCCCGACTGATTTGATGCATATAATATCACATCAATTTCTTCTCCTGATGTTAATATCGTGTACCTATATACTTTCTTCATAATTTATTAAATTGTTCAAAATGATTCATAACTAAATATGGAATATTGAAAGCTTTTATACTTTTAAAGGAATTTTTGAGAAACAAAATTACTTCATTAGCGAAAATTAATATTTTCCAACATTTTCATTTTCTTATTAATATTTTATTTCTAAATGTAATAACTTTCAAAATACTTTCTTATATTCTATTCTATGTATTGTGTTTATATTTGCTGTATGGTTGCCTAATAAAAATTAAAAAATTAATATATCAACAGCAAGATGAATTTTTTCGTTTTTAAATGTGTCGTTAAGAATGAAAACCTACGTAATTACGGCTCTAGGTAATTAATGTGAAGCGTAATATCGGACTAATTCGTCGGACTAATGCCTTAGATATAAATCCCCTTTGTATCCGTATTCGGTTTCATAACGGTAAAAACACATTAAAAAATATATCATCAATTATACGATCGTTAAATCTATTTTCCACAAAATGTCATTTACTTCATAGAAACGCGGATTCTGTACGCAATTATTAAGCGGCGATGTGCTAAACATGTAGATATGAAATCCGCTTTAAAAAACCTAATCCAATATTACTGATGTTGCACTGATTGATCTCTTGACCTTCGTCTTTTATGGCAATCGTATTGAAGCTCGGTGCCCGTCTTATCCTATTCATTTGAGTGGCAACCAAAAACAAGACTTTAATTTCGGTTTCGTCAACATTTTTAAGAACTTTTCCTATGTTTCTTATGATAAACGTAATTTTTTAAAAAATGAGTCATTTCCACGTAACACTCAAGGGCAGACGTCCCGTATGACTACAAGTAGACCTTCTTCGTTTGTAAGTAGGTTTCGCAAACATGCCACGTGCATTTGGAGGCATTCTTAGCCTCGCCATAAACTGTCAAACAATTTCTACTGAACCAGTTTATTACAATATACAATAGTTATTGAGAAAGATTTGTACCCCGAATCGGCGCTTTAATTAGTTGCCAATTTATTACCTGCAATGACCGTTTAAATGTGTAATATCGTGGTGATTTATAATATGTACACTTCAATATAATTTTTTTAAATGCGTTTAACTATCTAACATCATAGTATTTTTTATAATATGCAAATTTTTAAAATCCGTTTAACTGTCTACATTATAGTATTTTTTATAATATCTCCACTTAAATGTAAATTATAAAAATCATTCCTGAAATAAGATCATTTATTACTGTCTACGATCCACCGTTAAACTACATTAAGAATATCAAATACAGTTTTTGCATACCGAAATTATTGTTTTGCATTTTTTGTTATATAGCGCAGTTACGATCTGAATGTAGTTCGTAGAATAAGTTTTGTGAGTTCGTAGAATCAGTTTTGCGCGCGTGTAATGTCGTGTAGTGAAAGGATTCAGCGGCGTAGTACGCGAAGAATGTCGGTGGATATATTATAGGTACTGCACTCAGGAAACTCAGGAAGATCAATGTATTTTCCTGTTAATATACAAATAATAGTGTTTCTCAATTCTCTTGTATTGTACCGTTGTAGAGATTAACAGTAGGCGAAATACGGTATACAGAATATTTTAACGTATGTCTTAAGTAGGCGAAAGTTATGGAAAATCCACCCATAGGTTGGTGAATGCTAAATTACATATATTTTCTATTCATAAGAACGAATGAAAAAACCATTTACGACCTGTTGGTGTTGACTTTACCGCGTATTTTATTAATGCATTTATCCTTCTGGTGAAGTACTAGCAGCCCCAGATGAGTCAGTAGATAATTGCAAGCCTGAGGGGAATTTTTTCATGTTCTCAAGATCCCAATGTGATAGCGAGCTGGAAATACCTCGGAGAAAAGCTTGTTTCATAGCTTGCACTATCGCAGCTAAAAATAGACAGGGAGACAGAGTAACACATAAATTCAGCTTTACATCGTAATAACTAACTGACACACGGAATAGTTTTATTAATATTTATATTTATTATTGAAGTAAATTGAACGAAGCGTACCAGATCAATATTTTTGATGGAACTTTTATCGACAATTATATTCAAAACATTTCATTTATTGTAATTAGAAATACAGGATCCATTACTCTGTTTTTACAATAATTATATTGTAATACAAGTTCGTTTCAACATCTTATTGCAACTTTTACAATATTAAAGTCTAGTACATCCTAATCTCATATCTTAGTGTCAAGTGAAGGCTTTGGAGTAGTCGGTCGTTACTGCCTGTTGTGGCAATAATTGTTTGTTTATTATTATAAACAAACTTTAAATGTAGAACAGGGTATGACATTTGATAGATACGAATCGATATTTGTATTTACAATTTGAATAGCGCAAGTGTCAATCGCAACGATTTTCCGTGTTGATAGCGGCGCCCGGTACAAGTTGTAGCAGCTGTAAGATCACTTTAGACAATGTCATTAGTAGGGATGGACCGAGTGCTCGTTTAAAATTCGATAACCGATACACTCAGCGATTCTTTAACGACTCGTAATCGGCCGAATAGCTCTGTTCTAGCCGAGTACCTCCTGCGAAGAATACGGTTAGCAATATGGAATTTCTTTTGTAAATAAATACGTGTAAAATTTCTGTGGTTACCGCTACATCGATAGCCAACATTAACTAAGACTCCAAATAAAATGTAACTATAGAAATTTACGGCTTGGCTAAAATCAAACCGAGTAAAATTTGATAATCGGTTACTCGGCATGATTTGAACTCGGCTCACCTCTAATCATTAGCATAATGAAATAGGTATCTTACAACTAAACAGTAGCATGACATAATGTAAATGGATCTTGGAGCAATAAAAAACTATATTTTATTTTTATTAAATAAAAACCTTTCATTATTGCTATGTTTTATTCTGAAGAAAACTCACGTTTAAGTTACATTGATCTTTACGTTAGAAAATAATAATGGCGAAATGTGATTTAAATTCAATTAAAATTCGAACACTGGTTTTCATTATTGAATAAACATAACACGTGATGTCACATACAATATAACACCTGTCTTAATTTTCCAACGTCTTCATACAGACCAACTGAGTTCATTTACCTGTTCATAACGTTCATCCGCACGTTCATACATTCATTAGTTCGTTCGTATTTCATTCAAACGTTCCGTTTAACGCATCCTACACTAACTTTTAAGTACATTACATATTACATTCTAAGAATCAATAGGCAACTATTAATAGCAAATATGTTGAGCGGCTTACGGGCTAAAAGCTTTCAGATCTTAGCCTTAAAAGTCCACTGCCATGGACATGGAGGTTCCACCAGGTCCTGGTTCTTCTAAATCCGTCTGTTTCACGCTGTCTTCCTCAAATTATTAGACCATTTGACAGAAGGACAAAATCTCTTTAGCAACGTGTTAAATAAAATTCAAGTTATATATTGTACAATTAAAAACGTAGCCGTAAAGAAGACCGTGTTCGCTCATAGCAACGAGCGGAGGAAGAGAGTGTTGCCAGTTGTTGACATTTACACTTGCCCAATAATGTTGCAAATTCTTCAGAAATCAACATAATTGTATTTGTTATGTTTTATTTAGAAATTTAGCATATTATTAAACACTCTTCATTTACATAAACTCAACTGAGTAAATTGAACAAATGACCATACTGCAACAGGTAAAGGCGCTTATTCGGCGAGACAAAGAATGCAGCCTGCCCTCGTTTATGCGACGGTCACGACTTCGAATCCAGCTAACAGATTAATAAATTCCATAACTACTTATAGGCTAATTCGTATTCGTGGATTAAGTATTGAACAAATATGTAATTGTATCGTAGTGGTACAAATGGACATTTAACGAGTCGGATATAAAATAACTCAATTATCTCGACATTTTACAGAATGATTTCACTTAAAAGTTATCGCCGAATACAGCAGGAAGATAATAATTGTTATAAAAATATCAACATAACTCATATATCAAGTCATAATAATATATGAAATACGGTAACAATACTGTTTAATTCTATGTCCCTTTCCTTTAACCTTAGTGTAATGATAGTAAAGTGTAAACTTAATAATCAATGATGTAGTCACGTAATAAATATGTAGTATGACAGCCACGTATGACCACAACGATTAGGAATAGGTAATAGTGATTTACTAAAGAAATTATATTTCTATTCACAATGTATGTAATTCAGTGCCTTTAATTTAAGTTATCAACTTTTCTCCTAATACAAATTAAATCAATTTAATATACGCAGCTTCAGTGCGTTAATTTGAGCATAATATTGTAATTTATTTGATTATTACTATGCATATAAGATCTCTGGCCACATCAGATGGGTTCTATCATCCATTGTATAATTACTTAACAAATAAAACAATATTTACTAAATCATGTATCGGTGCGGATGTCTGTACATGATAGATGAAATCTGCATACTTACTTATAAAATTTAAAAAGTCATTAATGTCCACTTACTGGATATCCTTCTAGCGTAACGTTTACAAGGCGATGCCCCTAATCACTTTATGCCATGATATCCATATAATCGTCTATTGTATTAATCATCATTATCATCATCAGTTTTAACTTCTAACTTCACTGTACATCCTGCATAATTTGTATGTTCGGATGTCACAGTTATTTATGCGCTATATTGTTAAAATTAACATTATTTATGTTACTAATAATTGCAGGAATATCTGCAGTCCTGTTACTCATTAAAATATTAATCAACAAAGTCATAAACAATTACAACCAACTTAACAACTGACGCTTACAGCACTGTTTGTCACTAAGTATTTGACTAAGTCATTCGCTGATTAACCTGGATTACGGGGATAGAGAGATCATAGGCGTTTGTATGCACGTTGATATAAATTTATTTACATGCAATTGCGCGTACTTCCAATATGTATAAACATTTATTTTTGTTTTTTTTTACAAAATATGTAGCCTTGATTATTTGAAATCATACTGCAGTATCCATCGAAGCGAACATTTTTTCTTTACAAGTCAATATCAACGTTCTCTGTTTACGATAATCAATCCTTATATGTCTCGATCTTGATTATCACAAATAATTTACAAGTAATGCCGGCGGCATGGCAGTCCATTGCCTTTTTACTCTTGCCCTTTAAACTTTATGTGAATACATTTTATATATAAATCGGTAGATATATACAGACAGGAAAGCGCTTTAAGAACTTCACGAGAACATATCGACTTACACATATTCAAACTTCACGGAGAGGAGCTTTCCAATCAACTATTCCCTTGGACTAACTATTATCCCACCGCTCCATATACTCACAAGCAATATCTGGTAACTTCAAGTTCATTAGAAACGAGAAGTACAGTGATTTTTTAAAATCTGTAGGTACTTAACGTAGATACAGTCCGCCAGCATCAAGTATTTGTCAATCACGTAAGTGTAGATGTAATTATAACTAATAATAGTCGCAGTAATGTATTTAAATACCAAGGGCCTGTTTGTTCACACCTTTTAATTTTTAAATAATATTTGCATAATTTTTATTGAGTGAAACCTTGACGCTTAAAACAAGTAGAGCTATAAAATTATTGCGTAGATTACGAACGGTTTGTAAACATTAAATGTTTTAAATAACGCCGATACTCTCGCGTACTGATATTTGGAATATGATTTAACTGTCTATTTGATCATTCTCATTAATACGAGTAGTTTCATCTTTAGAACTATGGATGGTGCTACACTCTTAAGTTCCATTTGAATTTTGCACTATATAATATAACCACTATAATTAGGCTTGATACGTACACTATACATTGTATATTTATTAATATTATCAATAAAATAAATGTCAATGATCGTAAATAATGATATGAATATTAGTTGAAATAATAATAATATTATTATTTACAACATATCTATCAGCTCCAAGTATTGTAGTTAAATATTAAATAAAAACAAACTAACTAACCAGTTCAGTATCGATTCTAGAAAGCATCGACAATTTGTTTTTTACGCGCCGACCTAATAGTTCTACTTATCACTCGAGACAGTTAAATGACAATTAATTGTAATAAATACTTGGGCATTGTGAGGAAACGGTTTCCGAGAACGAGCGGTCAGACCGGTCCAAAGTAATTAGGTGCATAGGTAAAACCTGTGACTAACCTTCTTAAATCAATGGTCCTTGGCAGTAAACCATCGTAGCATAAGTAAAGATACCGTAATGATGATTCTATAATGCTAAGTATGTATGCAGTATTTATTTTGCAACGACCTCTATATTTTGTTCGAGACGATTAGTATTATAGGGATAAGGCTAATATAGTATTGACGGTTGGAACGTGGAAGACCGGAGATAAAAATTTAGAAAAAAGTGGTGAAAGAAATTATGTCATGGATGACACCTTTCCAAGCGTTAACAGTAAAAATAAATTTGGTATTGACACAATAACATTGATATGAAGTGAAAAACATCGTTTTTATACGGTCGTTCTTCCAACGCTTTCAATCAATGTACACTGTACTTTATGTATTTGGCAAATTGTTTTTACTCCATCTGCAAAAGTGCCCCATCTCCTTCCTGTTACTCATGAATACTCACGAACTAATTCTTATTAACATATATTACTGGTAGAATTTACTGTAACAGTCCATCTCAGCTCTATTATAGGTCGGTTCCAGATGTCCATGGGCGGCAGCGGCCACTTCTGACTGCTTTCCGGTCGCTTGCTACTCTTTACTCCTAAAAAATTGGCTAGATGTGCATGTAAAGAAATTATGTCTCATCACGATACCAAAATACTCGTACACTTAACAACACTGTCGCAATGCACTTTACAATTACATTTATATACATACATTTAACTCCCATATTGTTTTAGTTCTGGTCTGCTGCTTTAAAAATATTCAATGTATAAAATATGGTTAAAATACTGGAAAACACTGAAATAATTTTATAACTGGTCTGTTAACAATGGACAAATATGCATATGAGGTCCAGTCTGTTCCGCCTCGGTTTATGAATTATAAATGTAATCTAATATTAATATCAACACGATTGAAACTATTTTGATCCGGTAACGGATTGATTGCTGTGCCTGGAGGCCTAATTTTATTGAATCGAATGATAAGGCGGTTACTGGCTGATGTGTGGTTTTGTTTGCTTAAGAAAATAGTACAGTCTTTTAAGCTTTTGTTACTATTGTACACCGTACGCATGCAGTTTATTTAATTAAATAAAGGCTGAAGTTCCCAACTGCGGCGAAAGCATATTTTTAATACACAAGACAAACGAACGGTGATAGCCTAAAGGATGAAATGTTGTTTCATGAACATGAAAGAAATTGTAGATATATATCGTGAGGAAAACAATATTGTCTCTGAGTTGTTTGAAGTTTGCCGCTCCACGTGGATCAGCGTGGTATACTACGGCCTCAAACGTTATCATTCCGACAGGAAAGGTTTTTAGGACAATAAAACAATAAGAGGGTTGGATCCAACGCATGAGCCTTTGTAAGGTCATGGATACACACACAAAACTCAGGGACGAGTATCTTTTGAAGTCGATGAACCATGTCGACACGTGTATATAATATCATATAAAAAACATTGATACAGTGTGTACTAATATCAACTGGAGGTCAATCCTTTTCTAGTGAACAATGACTTGATGCTTCGACGTGCCTTGTACCTTGTCGAATCTTCTTATAGATTTTCCGAAATCAATGTTAGATTATCTCACGGCTTTTAACAGTATATCAAACAATTTCAGCCTATTGGTTATTGTAGGCAAGCAGTTTAATTAAACTACAGAAACAGAAACTACAGACATCGACTAAATTGTTCCATAATGCAATAATTCAGAATCGACATTTAGCGCATTTCTTCGAAAATATATGTTATGAAAAGTACAACTCTTTTGTTTAGAACATACTTATTTTACTAATGTTGCACTTCTAGAGATCAAACTTCTAAAAACTCAATGGAACGATTAAAATGTGGAAACGTAACAGACAGTCAGACATACTTTCGCATATACTCGTACGTTAGTATTATTGATGTGTTATCAGTTAAAGACACGTCTGTAGTATTGTAACCAATACGATGGGTATTGAAATATAATTCTTATGCAATCAAAATACGTACATTTGTCATTTGAAACCTGACCTTATATTAATGGTGACTAATCATCTTTAATTAATTCCTTATTGACTAACGACCATTCACAAAATTTAATAGTTATTAGGATAGTCTCATTTTTAAGACAAAGTGGTATAATAGCCTGTATACCAGTTTAACAGGTAATAATAAGTTATTATCCGAGAAATGTTTTACAAAAAAATTGTTTATCTTTATTGGTAGCAAATCAATATTTGTAATTTACCTAAACCAAACTCCTACTTCCTACCTTGTTTTAATTATTGTTGTAAAATTACTTTCGGCCCTTTGTAAACACATGTCAACGTTTCACGGTCACGCATGGCTGATATGACCGGCGAAGGGGTAATGCATAATACTGATACATAACTGCGTACTTAATGATTTTTTTACTAAATTACGCTAAAATGACACTTATTATATAATCTAATAAAGCTTACGAATAGTTGCGCATTTTCAAATGGAATTCACTATTGATCGCACTTCCTTTACTTTCAAATCAATTAATTTATTCATAGAAAGTACAGCGTGGTAAATTAACTCAATGTCAACCAACGCCAATCCTGTTTACGAGTACCGTCAAAGTGCTTACTCATTTTAATAAATTACTTTTGAAGGATAATAAAAGAAACATATGTTTTAGTATTTAAGCTGTGACAATGAATTTCGGTGAATTGATAGTTTTTATTAATACGCTACATTGGTCTATTAGATATAAGCTAACTAATGCTATTTGAAGGAATTGATATGGCTCTACATGGATACTTGATCTAGGCAAAATTTTATTATTAAATACCTATAGTGTTTTTATTGCAATCAGACCTTTTCGAGCAAGTTTTCTAAACCTTATATTATGTTATGACTTCATTTCTTAATTTTAGTAGGTACGTTATATGCTATTAGTACATGTCATAAAATATATACATTATAGTGAATGCCCAACGCTATTTAAAACTTTAGGTTAATACTGTAATTTTAGTTCAAACCATAGTAATAATGAGTATATCCATATCTACACTTATAAAAAAAAATAAGTATAAAACAAATTTAAAGTAATGATGATTGTTCGCTGTATGTTTTATTTTTACATGAATAAGCTGTTACTTACTCATTTAAAAAAACAAGAGTACGAAACAAAAAATATGCATTTGGAGGTGCTGGGATTTGAACCCAGGACTTTCAGCATGCGAAGCAGACACTCTACCACTGAGTTACACCCCCGACAGTTCGCATCACTGAATTCATATGACATGTTATATATCGACTGCAGCAATTAACATAGTCGGCACTACATTTTGGCCAATATTGGTTTATTGCATTAGAAGTCTTAGAA
>DWUN01004009.1:0-11278 GCA_018249975.1 Passova gellias
ATGTATAATATATAGTAGAGAAATACTGTTATAATTTATATGGCAGAACAACGTTTGCCGGGTCAACTAGTAATTTATATATCCACAAGTACAGGTGAACAAATTTCTACAATATAACATACCATTTTCAGTAGTGGTTACAAGTTTTCGATATGATACTAATAGGTTATTGAAATATATTTAAGCATTATGAATATTATACGACATCTTGTATGCATTTACAATTTATGACTATAAAAAATGTATCGTGGAAAAGCAGTTATCACATGCTTACTAACGATTAGATTTGTGGAATACTTCAAAATTTCTAAAATTAAAATAACTTTGATTGCAGATATTATATTCGCACAAAACCTTATTTATGTTATCATATCCTCAGGTATGGTTGAAAGGATTTAGCTAAAGCTAAATTGAAGTTACAGTGTGTTGCTAATGTATTGAAATACATATAACGTTGTTTGCGCCCGTAACTGACGTTACACTTAAAGTAATGTATCTTCCACTTTGTTTATGGGCATGTTATTATTATTTAGATCCAAGTACAAATAAATATAATGAATCCAACTGATTCCGAACAGACTTTTAAAAAGTTTTCTATGATTCCAAAAATGCTGTGATATAGTACCAATGTACCTATCTAAACAAAAATTCTTATGACTGACTTTTAATTTACGATTCACGAAGGCATCCGGGAACGGCCGGTTAAATATAAACCCGATGCCAACGAAGGTAATTGTTTACGACTGTTAACGTTGTTTTGATGTTAGCGTGTATAATTATAGTAATTGTGTATTCAAGATGGTGTGCGCGTCTTGAAGTTTCCCTCGGCGTCTTCTAGTCGCACCGCAGAGCATTGTTATTCACAAGTTGCGATTACACCCCTCGTATAATAAGGCGACCGACAATAATTTTATAAAACAAAGGTACATTATTATATTGTTAATTGTGTTTTATGCCCTCATGCTAATGGATTAAATAGAGTTTTGCCCAATAGCGACAGACGGAGATTTTTCGAGTCCATATGAGTATGTACGATTATATCTATTTCTTTGTAGGATTGGATGAGGTGTCGTGAATTTCTTTGAACTAAAATTTTTAAAAATCAAAGTGACGTCTATAATTTGCTGTTTTGTGGTTTTGTGAAGCATATAATATAATACATCTATAATACAATTAGCATCAAATGGTCCGGAAATGATCTAATCAAATATATTTAAGCTAAGTTGAAGTAAATTAATACGTACGCTGCTGCTACCTATTACCGAATAACTGTATAACCCAAGCGTATTGTGGTTTTAAAATGAAAGTTAGAACAAACTGAGCAGGAAAAGTTGGAAATAAGCCAAAATTTTTCCTAGAAGTTATACCAAATATCCATAAAAATACAGTAATATGCCGCTAGCATTTAGTAATGTAATTCTGTGTTTAAAAATTGCTCTGTCCTAACCTAAAATTAAAATGTAGAAGGTAACCAAAGAGGTTGTTTTGTTATGATTTATTACATACATCTTAGTTATATTATCCAGTCTTAAGTAGGACTATAATAAAATGAATGGTAAAAACATAAAATAACTGAATTTGCAGAGAACAATATCTATCGTGGTGTCATCTATAATGCTCTAACATAACCGTTCGTTATGTAATAATTGTAATCTTTTTATTTTACTATAGTTTAACTCATCATTACTTAACAACCTTGATTAGCGTAACATGTATAACTAAATTATTATTCAGACGATCAACTGAAACATAATGTTTACAGAGTTATATAGGGTTTATCAGGGATCCTTTTGCGTAAGGTAATCGACATAAAGGTATATTTGACACCTTTTCTAACTCCACCTCCACCAATCCTCACTAGAGCAGCGTGGTGGAGTATGCTTCAGGCTCCTCGCAATTACTCTAGGAACCGAATTGTACAGTAGTTTTTTCCAACATTTCTATGTTATTGTTCGCATTTCAACTTCGAACTTTTCAACGACTGCTAAAGTTTGAAAAGAATGTTCGTTAACTATTTTACTGAATACAAAAGATATGATGATACACGTTTGCGAACTGGAATGCTATGTAAAAAAAGTGGTGTTAAATACGGCCAATATTGTCCTTACATACAGCGTATGTTTTAAAAGTAAACCAGTCATATTATGTAAACTCTTAGGTCCGGTGTCGAAGTAAACCACTGTAGCATATTAGTATTCATTCGGACCGTAAATGCAAAGCCACGGCAACGCAGAGCAAAGGGGATCCTGAAACGGGAAAATAATAGTAATTATTCTCATATTTTCCTTGTGTTTACGAAAAAAGAAAAATAAAACGAAATGTTTGCCTAAGTCCCTGTTCGTGTGTTTTTAAATATTATATTATGATTTCTTTTTCTTATTTTGAAATGTTGATTGAATGTTCTACGTTCAACAAAGATGATAATGAGACCCTTATTATCATAACCTATGCCTGCACATATAGCAAAAGGTGTTATGTTTTTCGTGTAAGGTTTACGAAGACTCATTACGTTTACTTGGTAATATTTGTTGTTTTCTTTTCTTCGACAGACAATAGAATGTGAAAAGAATAATCTGAATCACACGCTGTTCGAATGATCCCAATAAAGACGCATACAGAGAACGGTGAAGTGTCGCATCGCGGTGCTAAGTGATGAACAAAAGAATCTCGCGTTCACAATGCTGGCAGATGATGACATCCGGCTCAAATATAACTCCACCTATCTGGAAATAAACGATACTTCGAACTTCTTTGAAGATACGAATTTCATTTCCCTTCTGAAGCATAAAGGAGGCAATAGCAGCAATATTGAGGAAGTCTTAAAAGTGCTCGAGAGTTGGCGGAACAAGTACAATATATCTGTTTTCAAGGAATGCGCTCGAGCCGATTATTGCTCCGGAGAATTCCGGGACTTGGTTCTTGCGTACAATAATATACATGGATATATTAGCTTATTGGTAAGATACTTTGATCCAGCTTAATTGTAGAACGCAATATTTTTTTTCAGTAGGCAATATATATTAGATAGGTTGCAGTGACCCTTGTACTTGTTGCTTGTTGTTTTTTAAATATGTTCTAGAAATTTGTTTTATTGTGTTTCCACAGATATGCCTTTTCGGAAGTTTAGCGAACGCTCTAAACGTTGCCGTTCTGACGCGACGTGACTTGGCTTCAGCGCCTATCAACCGGTTATTGAAATGGCTGGCAGTAGCTGATGTCTTTGTCATGCTGGAGTATGTGCCTTTTGCCATTTACAGATACTTGGTAAGCGATTTTGTTAATTTAATTAATACGTATTTACCTCAATCACAAGTATCACACTTGGTGCATATTATCCTTAGCAGTGACGTATCTACTCGTACAACACTTGAAAGAAACTTTTATGGAAGCACTCAGGTACAACCGTATCAAACTTTGGATAATTTCCAAATGCCTCTGAACATCGGAAGTGTAATGTGTTGCCAAACTACTTCTTAAACTATTCACATTTGCAGGTACCTAAGTGTAATGAAAGTTTGGATAGGATATATTAATATTTGTCAACATTAATGATAGTTTGTAAAATGTGTACATTTTAGAATTTGGTATGGATATTTATTTATAAGGAATTATAAATATTATATTGAGAAACAAGATGTAAAAATCTGATTAAAGTTGAACAATATCAATATCTTATCAAAATCGTTATGTTAATAGCAGTACTTCAAAACTTGGCGGCATTATCCCGCTGAATAGAATAGTTATTCGCTGAACGAATAAGCTGTCTGCTATAAACTTTTTAAAGCTTTAAAGCTTCAACAATTAGGAGGTTACTGCCTTGCTCCTTATACCACAGCTGCAAATACCAACTAGATTCAAAATTCTGTAAAGTATTCAAAGGCTCATGTCCTTCTACTGCTATTTTACAACAGATTTCTGAAATCCAAATTTATTTCTGATTATAGGCAATCTACTTTAAGCTTTTCGACTTCTATTGAAAGCGATTGACGACAAATGAAAATCTATAAAAGGGGAAACAGATCGTAAGAGATTGGGTGCCTGAGACCTTCATGATATATAAATATACGCTAACGTGTGTAAAATCTACAAAGTCGAACTTGTCCATCGTGGTTAGTCTGTCGGACATCCGTATTTATTAGAGGAACAACAAACGTGTTAGGAAATAAAACTGATTATGATGATAGTAGTTTTCTGATCTGTTTGGTAACAGTTGTTCCCAGGCCAAGAAGACCGGCCGTTCTCGTGGGCGGTCTACATGCTGTTCCACATGCATTTCACACAGATCCTGCACACTGCTTCTATTCTCCTCACTCTCTCACTCGCTATCTGGAGATATATCGCGATCAAGTCAGTACTAGTACTTTTTCAAGCAGTATGTTTTAAATAGCAATCCATTGCGTTGACCTATTTTGGTTGTTGTCAACTGGCTCAAAGAGCTTTGAGCAACTCTACGATCGTGACAAAGAGCATAACTGTCGTTTGTTTTTGCTTAAATTCAATAGTTATAGTTCTGCCTTTTTGGTACTGTAACCGTCCGATTAAATGCGACGATACACGACGATGATTATAGACATTTAAAGTACTGGTTTATATGTATTTAATAGAGTAATTTTATGACTTGTTAATTTAGCAGGCGAATTCACAAGTAATGATGCATTTTAACTTACGTCGCAAGGGTTTTATAAACATTTTGAAATGCATCTATAATACATATGTATGTACAATTTAAGTCTAATTTGAGGTTTTAAAAGTTTCTGAAGGGTACATATATATTATGTAAATATTTATCTGTGTTTTAAAATATTTCCTTGGATCCTTAGATACCCTTCACACGGGCCCTCACTGTGCACGGACCGTCGATGCTCATATGCAATACTGAGCAGTTTCCTCCTGCCGCCCGTTCTCTGCATACCGTCTTATTTTGTGAGTAATTAATTTATAACTATTATTTGTTGATCTGAATATAGCCTAATTGGATGTATAAGTGTCAACACATAATAAGCGAGTTCGCCGACGTTCGCGTGCAAAATTCAAGGAAACCGCTATGATGTAGGTACCTTCTATCCCTTATGGGGAATATTAAGTTAATTTACCGCATAATATAAAATTAACAGTAGGTACATAAAATTCTGCCCATAAGCAAAGCATCATAATAATCCATCCGATGGTATCCTACGATGTTACATCACTCATACGAGGAACTGTAGGCTTTTAGACTCTATTCATCGCATTCAATATTCTATAATTGGATTCTCCCTAATCGTCTATCGCCTCATCGTGACCTGTCTAGTATTACACAGAGGTAATGTCTGTAATATTACATAGTGGTAATATTTGTAATACATAGTATATAGAGGTAATGTTTGTGAGTTTGTATGTCGGAGCTAATCTTCGACACTAGGTACTCATCCGATTTTTAAAAAATCCCCCAATAGAATGCTACGCAATCTCTGGGTGACATAGACTATGTTTTACTTAAAAAAAAACAAAAGGAATCCCTACTAAAACTCCGCTACTAAAACTATTACATTAATGTCAATTACAAAAATTCGTTTATCATATTTATATAATACAATTTTATAATCTACGCCAATAGAATTTAGTAATCGAAATGAGGAAGATTTGGTTACATACCGGCATTATCAAGTTTCATAATGTGTAACTCTTCAAGCAGATACACTTAGCTTAAGTCCCGTCTCTGAAATGGCATCTCATTGTAATATAACGCTTATTGGTTACGTGTGTCCCTATTGTGTCAGGTGTTCCACGAAATGAGAATTGTCATAAGTGTTCCCTGTACTCGGCGATGTTGCTTCTGTTAGCGCGTGTCAAATCTACTGTAACATTAATACATATAATATATACAGTTTTTATAAATACCAATTTGTTCCTGTCTACGTCATTTCTCTTCAAAGTTGATGATTAATTTGATATTTATTGTTTATTCGTAACAAAACGTCAATGTTGTTATACCCAGTATTTTTGTATTTCGTTGTAGAGTCGTCAAACTGGATCTATATTTAGAATGGAGCTTTACTACAAGTGCTGCGTTCACACCACATAAAATAAATTGAGGAATAATTCTACACACAATATTCTTGTACTAAGTAAGGATTATTTGCGCTATATGAACTTTTTCTAATATTATATTTGGTAGTGTATTCATTGTAATAAAATAAAATAAATGTAATTACGTACATATTTATAATCAGTAGCGCGAGCACGAACTTTACCAAAGTTGCTAATGTAACGGTATCGAGAATACGACACCTTTACATTACGCTTACATTAGTCGGCAGCACGAAGTACTATCGAATACTTGTACTTTTCATACAAAAGGCGGAATGTACATTTACGTTTACATTAACTTAGACGCTAGAAAATCGGAAGTATGGTTCATACTAACAAAATTAGTTCCTTTTACGCACGATAAGGGTACGATACTCTGTACATTTTTCATGCATTTTTTTACCATTTACCGTACGAATACTTCATCGCTAGAAGTTCGTGCTAGGGCCGTTGAATTCGTAAGTTTACGAGTACTTATCTGTGAATATCTACGTTTTCAAGTCCAAAGTTACGTTCCTTTGATTTTTTCGTAGAAATTGATTTAAGTTCTAATGTATTGTGCTTACAACACCGAATGTAACAATATTAAGACTTTTTATACATAATTAGTTAAGTAGAATTTTACATGTTGTTATTACAATTACCAACATTGAAAAGAAAAGAAAATATGTAGAAGGCAGTGATAAAGTAAATACAAACGAAAATCAAACAAAACAAAGGTAGGTAACAGGCAATGGAAACGAGGTTGAAGTCTCCTTTAATTAATAAAAATTGTACTACAGGACTGAAAAGAAAGGAATTGTTATTTGATATATAACAATACTATTTCATTTCTTAAAGAAATGTCTCTTAGATCTTTTTATAAATAGAAAACAAATGATTATTTTGCTATCAGTACTTGTTTCTGTGATTGACTTCTTCTATAAGGTACTAAGGTATACAGTTACATTACGTTATTGAACTTTTATACATTTAAATAAGTACAATTATGAATATATTAACATATGACGATGCAAATGGTTGTAAAAATTGTTAGGGTTCGTACAATTAATATGAAAGTTAGTATTGTAAGGAGTCGCCAAACTAAACTGCCCTAATTTACAGACCATCTGTATACATACTAAATATGGAGGTGGTAGAACGTGTATACGGTTCACCCGGGGAAGTACCACCGCGACACCTATTTCTGCCGTGAAGCAATTGTTTCTACAATTTGTGTTTCGGTTTGAAGGGTGTGGTTGCCGGTCCATTACCAGAGGCGACCATTTCAGTCCTCAAGAGTAGTGACGCATCTGCGACGGACCTCCGATAGGGCAGTTATTAACGAATACTAAATGCACTTACACTAACAAACACCAACTGGACTAATATTACTAACAATCCCATTCCTGCAGTCCTATTTATTACTAACGAATACTCACCAACTAATTGTTATTACAACTATTAACTGAGTTCACACTAACAGTCCCATCCCTACAGCCCTTTTAGGGGTCCGTTGGAGATGTCCAATGGCGGCAGCGGCGACTCGTGACTGTTGCGAGCTCGTTCACTGCTCTCATAACAATAAAAAAAAAATGGACATTACACTTTAACAGCCTTCGGTATTTTTTTAAGTAATGGTACTTACTAAGCAATATTGATTAAATGTTTGATGATATCAGTTAACAAGGAAATGAATTAATCATATTCTCTCATGACAACGACTTTCAGATTGGGATAATTGTATTATCTATCCAAGTGATTGATTACAGTTTATGGAGTTGTGATAGGGACCAACCATAGCAATTCACTTAAAGATGAATTCATGGCTCAACCATAAATGAATCAATTGACGTACCAAATCCCTAAATCCGCATCTTATTGCGTAATTATTTTGTCAAACGAATTCAACCTAAGATCGCTATTGTATAATATTTTCTACTGTTACAAATTCTTTTACATTTTGCCTTTGTATATCTCTATCCTTATACAACTAACGTACATTTTGCGATATTAATCATTCGCTTCATACATAAAAATAAGATGAACGTAAAATGCCCAGAAAATGTTATGATACTAAAATACTTTAAACTGCTTCCAAAAGCGAATAGAAACGAACAATACCTATACCTACTTCGAAAAACATTGAAAATTCACGTGAACAAACTTTCGTTTTTTCAGGCTTTCACAATACATGAAGACATCGCGCTCGAGAACCGACCGTCGAAAGTCTACTTCGTCGATTCAAACCACGAGGGCAACTTATACAATATAAACTTTTGGGTCCACGCAGTCGTGATCAAATTACTGCCATGTGTTATCTTGACGGTAATTAGTGCTTGGCTGATCAGAGTGTTGTACCGAGCTAACAGAAGGAAAAAGGCCCTTAAAGAGTACAACGCGTGCCCCACGGATGCAGTCGTCAACACCAATGGCAATGTCTTTAGAAGAAAGTCAACGAAAAGATCGAAAGCTGAACGGAGAACTGATCGCACGACAAGAATGCTAGTCGCAGTGTTATTGCTTTTCCTACTAACCGAGTTCCCGCAAGGCATCTTAGGTAGGAATTCTCGTTAAGTTATCCTTCACAATTGAATTTAAAATTATGTTTTCATTTCATCTCGCGTTCGCTCTGTGTATGTATTTCAATATGAAGAAGCTTGTGACGGCTTTTGATTACTTGTAATATACTTAAATAGAGACGTAATATGCCTTAGTGGTAACATACAATTTTTATTTCATCTTCTATTCTGTTATGGAAATTTTCCAAAGAAATAAAATTGAAATTTACCTTATATCTGAAAATAGACTTAGTTGTCGTAGACTAAACCAATTGTAAAAAATATACCGAATACCTAACAATGCGGATTGATGATGAATTTAATGTTTTATTTTTATTTTAAATATAAATTTCAATTTAAACATACTTATGTATATGCTAATTGGAATCGTTATGCTCAAAGTTTGGCTGCGGGAATAAAGACGAAGACAGGCCTAAACAATATTTACTGTGTAACTTATTTGTTATACCTATTTTGTTAGGATGATAAGCGACTCTTTGTTTACTAACCTTAATATTTACATCGCCAGGTCTGATGAGCGGCACGTTGGGCAGATGTTTCTTCAAGCGTTGCTACTACTTATTTGGGGAAATGATGGATGCACTTGCGCTGTTAAACGGAGCTATCAATTTTGTACTCTACTGTTCAATGTCCAAACAGTTCCGAACGACATTTGGACAAATCATGAGAAACCGTTGTGCTAACACCCCGCGAGCCAGCTCTCATACTGAATTACAAACGACATATGTTTGATTTGAACGAAAATGCTCAAATACTTACATTTTGAATTGCGCAGTTCTGAAATGATTTAAACTTCGGGCAAGCAGAATTTTAAAAAGCCATAACAGTAAGATAAAAACGTAATGTGTGAAATAATATATCAACATTTATTGACAATGTCCAATTATTGGGAACTTGAATGATACTGAAAATATCGAGTAAAGATGACAATTCCATTAAAAAAATTCGTTCAAACTACTCTCACAAACTATGAGGACCATTTTAACGTAAAGATACAAATTGAAACTAGACAATGGAAGATTTTGTAGACTTATGACACCGTACATCATACAAATTCGAAATACCGTTATTCATGCGATTGAAATGAAGGAAACAGCGGATATTTTGACTATTTATATTAGGTACTGTAGATATTAAGTATGTTTATAGTTACTGGCTTATAAGGTCGAACCAAGTTATGCTAAAATATACCTACGCCTCACGACTCACGCGAGATTAATATAAGTAATTGTAATAATAATTGAATTACGTTATTTGATTGTGATGTGTTTCTGCCTTCTCAATTGCTCACTGTGTACTATAAATGTATATTACCAAAATCTTATGTTCTATAACTATTATTAGTTTCGAAATTTTAGTTATACCTGTCACATTCTTGGAAAAAAATTATAAGAAACGGGTGTAAAAGTTACACGGACTAAAAAAGAGTGCAGCAGTATTATGTATTGACAAAAAGGGCGTAGGTTATACTGTATAGTGCATAGTATATAATATGTATCACAGACAATGACCGAACAGTTTAGAACGGAAACTTTAAGAATAATGGCGAAATTAAAATTTTACCGACGTTGCCATCAAAACATGTTTGATCCCAGAGTAGTGAAATAGTGAAATAAATTTCCTACAACTGTGAATTTATTCGGTCGTTATATAATCATGTTGATACAGTAAAGGCGTTCTGGGGTCTCGTAAATTTCGACGGGAAGTGGGTGGGCCGAGCGGGATTCAAGGAAATTTGCATAGTGTCGTGCGGACAATGCCTCTTTTGTTACATTTTTTATGTAGATAAAGTCTATACGACCCTTTTATGTTACTGCAACTCTAAATTAATTTTTGTATTAAATTCCCTCTTACATAGGACATGAGGCGCAGACCGATATTAATCATTCCTGCGAGGAGACATTCTTGAAAGTATATTTGATTCTTAGAGCGACATATAATATTACTGTATCGTATAATAGAAGCAGATTACAGATAGTGAGCGGCACTCTAGTGTATATATGAATTATGAAGTCGAATTTCTGTGTTACGATGTAAGCTAATATTTTGCTATGGTTTTTTCTAATGTCACAGATTAGATACTGTTTAAGGATCTTTATTGTATGGGATTTCTCAAATTTGGACGGATATCGGATGTGTAGTTTTCGGTTGAATGGTACTGTAATGAGAATTACAATAATGTATTACTTCCTCACGGTTCTATTACATACCAACGGATATTAAGTAACCGATCATATTATTTGTTAACAGGTATTCCTATTATTGAACTGACACCATTAGTATCATTTCTATAATCCTATTCGTGTTCAGTCACAGATGTCGATTGTCGGCGGCGGCCACAAAAATTGCTGCTTCCTCTTTTCCTGCTGTCTCACGTAAAAAAACATTTGGTTAAATTTGTTTTTCCTGTATCCAATCTATTTCTTCATTCCACTACTTTTTACAAACTCTAAAACTTTGTTTCTTCAATTTGTTGGTGGGGCTTGCTATTAGGTTTTGATGTGTGAATGTGCAGCTTTTAATTAAATTGTTGATCTTTATGATATTATATAAACGTAAAAGTTTTACTTGACTTGACTGCCTCGTTGGTCGTGCGGTTGCTAGCGCGACTGCCGATCGGGAGGTCCTGGGTTCAAATCCCGGGTTGG
>DWUN01004010.1:0-11274 GCA_018249975.1 Passova gellias
ATGAGCATGGGCATTAGTTAAAAATTAAACAACTTTGTTAGGAAAATGTATAAAGTGATTTATTAAGAACAATTTTTAATTTTGGTTTTTTAACATTCAAAGCATTAAAGATTGAGATTTAATATAATATTTAATTCGAGTTACAAGTGTTCAATCTCGAAGAAACCACCACAAAATATCCTCACTACATATGTATACATATAGCTTACCTATCTATGCAAAATATATTTTTAAATCTCAATACAAAATCTTTACAAAATAATCTGTAATTTGCTGCTAAAACCGGTATCTATAAAACGTAACACATTTTTAGAAGTAAATAATATATGCACTTATTATTATAACTTAGATTAAACAAATGAGAAGATACAGTTCATATAAAGGACCGAACAACAGTGAAAGATTTATGCGTTATATAGTTGTATACGTAGAAAAACTAGTATACACAAAACGGCCATAAGGAAGCAAACATTTACATATGATTTTTTTAACATAAATACACAAATGAAAAGTATATTATTTTTTCTGTGGGGATTATGAACTGATTAACCATAAGAAGATATTTGAATAAGTACATAGGTAGGACCTATCTGCAAGATGTAGTTCTCGTAGATGAGCGATTAGAAATGAGCTAGTTTTTTTTATTAATCACTTGATCGGCTAAATCACGGCATCGTAGAAATCATCGTTATTCCCCTTATTCTAATTGAAGCATGCATTCAAATAAGCATATTTTCAATATAAATTTTCGATATCCACCATAAATAAACAAGAACAATAGACTTCTTTGGTGTTTCGGCTAAATGAAACGTTTTATAAACGATCACTTTTATCATATATTTGAATACATATGTAAAATGTACATAGAGAAGTGCCAGGATTGTGGAAAAGATTCGATTATTGAATTATTGGTGTTACACGTATATTGTGAGACGAAAAATTTAAAGTTATTACCATAATTGCTAACTGTCAACTTATTTACGGAGCTTAACTACTTCATTCCGTGCACCGACCTTTTTATTTAAAAGTTTATAAATGTATGAAGATTCATATTAATAATTTTATTTATAAAGCTGAAGATGCAGACTACGATCTAATCTGATTGTACGTCGTAGACTATGATCCAGACAGCTTTGCTACAAATATAATTACGTAGTAACATTGTAAAACATTGAGAAGCAAATCCCAAGTACATTATTGGTCATTTGTAAATTTAGTTTTCTAAATAACTAATGTTTAAAACGCACCAACAGTGCTGTAAAAATAATGAAGATTGGTCTGCACAAGCAATATAATTTACACAGTATATATTCTATCGTTTAAACTTGGTGCAGAACACACCTAAATTTGGAGATTCGTATTAGGGTTATACGAAAATTAGCTATTCGGATACTTTAATCGTAACGGCCGGATATGTAACGTTAACACAATGAATTTTTGTTCTTCTTCTGTTTAAATACATTACGAATATAAGAAATAAATTAATTTTAAAATAATCTAAAACCTTTTTATTGTAGATAGCTTAATACTTCATATAGTAATAGAGTTTAAACGCAAACAATGTCATAATAAAGTCATTGAGAAAATTTTCTCATTCGACTGAGAATTTGTAAATAACCTTATGCCTACTAACATTTATCAATAATACTAATTTATTTGACTTTTTAAACCGTCGCTCATTTAGTATTTTAAAGTGCAAAAAGTGAACAGTTTTAGCAAAATAACATTATTTAAAAGCCTGTAAAGACATTTGTAAAAATTGTCAAATAACTTTTTTTTTTAACACAGCAAGCTATAAGACAGCATTAACCGACGCACCTATGCATAATTTAATTGTATACATTGGTGCAGTTAATATTTTAAAACGTTATGTTTAAAATGTTCCAAAATTAATGAAAATCTAACAGGGAGGGGATCCAGATGAACAAGATGAATGAATGATAAACTAGATGAGTGAGTAGGGCAATAGACTTATTATAATTGATTTTTGAAATTTTATTGAAATCCAGACTTTTAACAAGTAAATTCAAATGAATCCTTAAGACTCCTATTCGAATGCTTGATTTTTAGTTTTAATGAACTATTCCTTTACAACAGTTAGGGCAACAACCGTTTGAATATAAACTGTATTATTACACGCCATCGTATTATGACACATCTTTACCTTGAAGGAAGTAAACAGTAAGAGCGTGTCAGGAAAAATTTACATATCATTAATATTTTCAACTTGTTGAAGCAATTTTATTTTATATATTCCATAAATGGATAAACACTACACGAATTTCATGACACAATTAACACCAAGTTTAAAAAAGGTAATTAAGTAAGTTTATTAATAGAAACATTGCTAAAAATTTGCCTACGACACATTAAGTTATAGTATATAATATAAGTAAATAAATATTGGTTTAACTTTAATCCAAAAGATACTTTTGAATATTTCAAATAGTGAAGTATTTATAAAGATACTTCCCTAATATAGAAAAACTTAAACAAAACCTTCATATATATCTCTATATGTCGCCGGTAATGGCTAAATAATTTATAATATCATGCAAAACTGGCAAGTGACACAATTAAATATATAAATTTTAAACACGTTACCACAAAAACACTACTCCTAGACATTTAAAAATATAACATTAAACTCATTTATAATGATAATTACTTAAACATCAATCTATTTCGTTAAATTATACAAATTCTTTATTATAATTTGTGCTCCTTCGACCTACTTATAATTATTTTTAAAATGCAATAAAGTTCAAAGAATTTAGTTGGAAAATATGTTATTAAGTGTTTATATTATATGTATATAAGTTTTCTCAGAATAAGAACATTTTTAAGCTTTATATTTAGTTCAGTATTTTTATTTTATGAGAAATAAAATATATTTTCAAACTAAGAGACAATTCTAAATTATGGAATTTGTTGTAACTACTAAGCTTATTTAGAGTTTAAGAGTATATCAAAAGTCAAAATTTAATTTTTTATATCTATCATCATTTTGCCATTCATTCATGAAAAACGTATCCTAGAAGAATTATCATATCGGCATTTGTATATATTATATCAATATTCAATAAATATGGTTCTACTTTACTCTATCTCACATGTATTGTGCGCTCCAAGTCTTCGTCTTTGTTACAAATGCTACCGATTGTTACAAACACCCAAAATCTTAAATAAAATCGAGTACATGAAAAATCTTCAAACATCTCGTTAGGTACAATAATTTCTTTATAAGAATCACACCTTTTAATCCCTAACACTACCCAGTAGACACATATAGTAATTTGAAAATGAGATTCATCTCGCAAATATAATTTAATACACATTCAATTACATATTCGAATACAATCAATACCAACGTTTCCGTTACAATCCCTTAACATTATTCTCGTTACCACCAATGCTTTCAATCAGTCGGAATTACTCGCGCGTGTTTCGCTAAATCGTAAATATTGCGATAACACGCGTAAATGGCGCCGGGTCGTTCCCTCGACGAGGCGCGTCTAGCGACGGTTCCCGAAACAACATTCATATATCAAAAGAGTCAAATGACAAAGCACAAACAGATGCTAAGACGTCCAAAGCGTTTAACACCTAGCACGAAGAGACCTTTATAAGGTCGGGGACAAAGGGTCGGTCGCATAAGCTGACGCGGTCCAGTCGAGTGACAAGAGCGGCATCTCCGCTCAGCGAAAGTGCCGGCCACGTGACGTGGTCGAAGCGAGCACGCAGCGGCGGGGCCAGGGGACACCGGGGGCCAGACGAGGCCAAATGGATTCGAGTTCAAACGAGCGCGTCCCGAGCGCGCTACGTCGATGACCGTCAGGAGTCTAAAAGCACGTGCCATCGTTGCACCTGTAAAGTAGTTCTTATTTTAACAACTCCCAATCCGGACTAAGTGCAGATTATAAAGGTCGAATCAATCATTTTAATTTGGAATTGAAAATAAGGTACTGGTTTTTGTATTAACTTCAGTTTCGAGTTAATTCTCAAACTAATCTTCCCACTAAAGTTGATTCTCCGGTCGAAGCGTCAATAAAGAGTTGTTTTTTCTAATTAAGATATTGAGTACAAGACCAACCTGCTCGCCCTGGTGCTCGCACAGCTCCTGCCAGTGGCGCTCCTCCTCGCGGCCCGAGGAGCTGTGGCCGAGCGAGAACCAGCCGACCATCTCGTTCCGCTTGACGCTGCGCCGCCACCACACCGACACCATCAGCGTCACCTCCGTCAGTTGAAATAATGCCACCTGATGACAGATGAGAACATCGGAACTGGTCCCGGAATTTCATGCTAAAACCGCAATAAAAACATGTCTAATAATAACTTATTGAATTAAAATAAAATAAATTATTAAATAAATAAAATGAAATTACGATATGTAGGTTATTTTGATTACTCAGTGAAATTTATTTATAAATGAACTTGTCAGTTGAGGTGATTTATCGGAAGTGTGATACACTTCTCTCAGTAATTAGACAATCGTCAAAGGCTCTGTCTGCGACAGACATCTGTGAATCGCAAGTACATCAGCTTCGAAGGACACTTCATTGTAAAACTTTTTAAAATGGTCTTCTTTTTAAAATGGTCTTCTTTTTAAAATGGTCTGGACTGGTCGGATTGCGTACCTGAAAGATGAACAGTTCCTTATACAGCGGGTTGGATTGCGCGCGTCTGGTGGTAGACTTGCAACGGCCCATCTCCATGCCCAGCGAGCTGATGAGGCACAGCTTCACGTACGTGTCCGGTGCTTTGTTCGGCGATAACTTGCGGAAATGCGTGCCCTTTATTATCTGATGAAAAAGTTAAACGACCACATTTTAAAAATAAAGGTTAAACCGGTCATTAAAAGAAAACAAATAAATTTAGGGTTTATGCACAATGTCATGCAAATAAGCTTATTATACTTTGCTTGCGTCCTGTATATTTAACTGACCACATAGATAAGGATTAAATAAATTACCGAGTACATCTCAAACAAACAAAGTGGGCCAATGTTACCTCGACGCTGAGGTGTCCGGTGGTTGAGTTGTATTGAAGGCCAAGCAGAAGCTCCGGGGCCGAGCGTGCACTGCAGCACGACGAGGCGGAGTCAGAGCGTGCCAGGCTGCAGGCCTCCCCGCCGCCGGCGCCCGGCGTCATCGCCGTGGTAATGGACGATGGACTCGCCAGCACTCCCGTCACAGCGTTGTTTAACTCCAACTTTGGAAGCTGTAACCCCATTTTACGTATCACATAGTGCATTGTATCTATGAACCAAAATATTAAAATTTGTGCCTTGTAATATGTAATAATCTGCTTCAATTTTTTTTTCGACCCTATTTGTTAATCCACTCCTGGACCGGGTCTCCTCTCATAGTGAGAGGGATTTAGGCCATAGTCTACCAAGCTAGTCAAGTGCGGATTAGTAGGCTGATTCAATATAATATACTTTATTGATGTACGTGTATACAAAATATTACAGGATTATATCGGTATGCAATTGACGATCTTATCACTCAAGTTTCGATTTCGTTCAGAAAATGTTAATACATTGCAGGAAAACAGTTTGATAATTATGAAATTATTATACTATTAGATAAAAAAATACTTATTTAGGTAAGAAAAATTTTACATTATGATATGATGTATATATTATTCGTGATCGATACAAGGATATGTAAAGGAAAGTGTTCTAACCTGTAAAGTGGGCTGATGGTGCTGTCGCGGCGTGAGCTGCAGCCAGAGGTTATTCTCCAGCTCCAGGTTGAGCGCCGCGAAGCTGACGGCCGCCTCGCCCAGAAGGCGCTGGCGACGCATGCGCTCGCACCCGTAAATGCGTATGCGGAGCCCGAGACCGTGAACATCCTCTGATTATAAAATAGATGGTAGTTTATTATGAGTGCTCTATCGGAAGACGTGAGCTCGATTCCCATCAGGGATAAATACTTTTGTGATGACCACATTTGTTTGTTCTGTTTCGGCGTAATAAATATATTTATGTTCATAAGTGTTAACAGTAAGTTTAGAAATATGGTTATCAGCTGTCTGCCTAGCTTGAGATCAGATGGTTGTGTGTAAGAGTGTCCCAAGACATTACATCAGTTACCTGGATTTATTTTATGCAGAACAAAGCTTTCCATATATTGAGGATTTTCACCGTTGCGTATCTTGGATTTATACTTCTGTTTCTTCAGTGGAAGCAACACGATTCGAACCTGAACGAGGAATAAAATATATCTTTGTATCTGATCTTACTAAGACCTAATCACAGGAAAGAATGTATAGGGAGAAAACGAATGGGTGCCTACTGTGTTCTCGAAACAGACGAATAAAATAATTTGATGACCTTGGATAAATAAGTAAATGGCTTTGCTTTGAATGCCAATCGAATATAATTTTAGAAGTTTAAATTTTATGGAAGTATGATATTGACAAAATTAATCTACATGAAGCTTGAGAACAATTAGCTGTTCTTGCTATTTCACCTGACTCTGTAGCATCTGTCCCTGTGTGCGTTGCGGCAGGGAGCGCCCTTGCAACACGTGCACAGTCATGCTGCGAACGGGAGCATCGTAAAGCAACGTGAGCTCTACAGAACCCCGCTCCTGAGAGCTGCCGCTTTCGCCGCAAAGGAGTGAAGTGTCCTGAATTAAAAACGAAGAATTCAAGTAGATTGCTTGCACACATGGGGAAAATGAAGAGTGGCGTATTTTACAGGCATGTTCTAGTCTATAGGTATAAATATAAACAAATTTTATTTAAAGCTTTGTAGAATAAAATAAATAAAAAAAATACCATTATATATACCATATAATGACAATGCCAGATTATGAATAGATGGATTAGTAGAGATTACTAAGGATTGTATCTTACATTGTGGGCAAGTACATCGCTGTCTACACTGCTCTGCGCTTCCAGGGTATGGATGTACTCAGCGCGTTGAGGAACCACGTCATCGATCTTGGTCTCCCTCAGGCTGGTTTCCCGCAAGCTTGTCTCCCGTAGCGCGTTCTGTACGATCTCCACGTCCACTTTCGTGACGGCTTGGTTCTCGTTCTTCTCCTCGTAATGACATTCCACTTCCTCCTTATCCTGGTATAAAGACTATGATAGAATCATATGCAGAATAAGAATAAAGTTCAACAAATTTGGTTCTATTGTTTTAAATAACACCGCTACGTATTATTAAGAAACAAACTATTTTTATATCTACGATGCAACTAATTGCTTTTAGTCCTCAAATTAAGCCCGTCTATTACACCGAATAAAATTCAAAAGCATCTATATTTCTGAAGTTAGAAATTCATAAATTTTAGTAATAAAACAATAATAAACGCAAAATTAATACAAATACAAAATGAACATTACGGTCAGGGTGATACGTGAATTTGAAAACCATGAAATTGACTGTACACGGGTTTCTTTAAACAATTATCCGGCTCGAAGGACCAAAGTGTAACAATGTTGAACTGGATTCACGGTACGAATGCAATGATACAGTGGCAAACCGTTCATATTGAATCAATCCGTTCAGAAAACTGAAGTCTCACCTGCTGTATGCGCAAGCGCAGCTCCTCATCCGAGTCGGAGGTCTCGAACGTGAATATTCGTTCGGGGTAATGGATCGGTTTCGACAAAGCATCTATAACAACACAGATGTACGGACAACGTCAATCGATATAATAGGCGATAGGTAGCTACACTAACGGTTGTCGACACTAAAATGCCCCAGCCTTGGTTAAATGGATACTTGTGGAAAATAATCATAGCAAGACTGGTCCATATTTCTTTTATCGGCGTATCATTTTAGTTTAGACAAGTACTTAAATGCACTAATCGCTATCTAATTTATTGCGCTAACAGAGGTTTTCAACGTCGTCATTTATAATTCTAATACAGCTTTAAATATTCATCATTTAAATAATACTACTTACTAGGCACTGTAGATACAATACTTATCTAAATCGGGGATCTAGGATCTGTTGGAACGAGATTACAACTAATTGATTTATTAAGTACTAGTCAGATAAATTATTACTTAACGATGAACGGTATTCGAAAGTCGTACATATATGTGTCTATCTACATAATATTACAAGTTTATAAAATACATGTAAGAAAAAAACTAAGCAACAAAAACCGTGTAATACTTACCAAACGGAGCATTGTCGAGGGGGATTCCGGGAACTGAGATACCGGCGTTCACGGCGAGGATATCATCGTGACAGCGTTTCCTACCAAAGATGGTGGAGTAGCACCATCTCCTCCCCAGAAACAGCAGCACCACTAGAACGACGACGGCGAACGCTGCTACCGCACTGATGTACGCTGTCGCCTCCACTGTGTAAAGCAGGGTTGTTTTGTTTCACACCACATTGAAACGACACTAAACAACAGATAACAGTGTTTACCATTAGAAGGGCTTAAGACGCCGATATTGGCCACCATCCTGGCTCACTCGTTCATTGCTGCGTGGACTAATCGCGCCTCCACCGCTTTCTATTCCACGCTGACGGAAAACATACGCAGATGTGTACACTTTATTAGCTTTTTCCAGGCGAAAGCTATTTTATTAAAATCGTAATGGAGAGAATTGGGACGTGTTGGCTCGAACGCTGGCTGTCAATGTTGCACATGCGCGGTGCGGCAGGGGCACGGCGGGGCGTGTAGAGCGCTCTGCTCGGCTATAGGGCGAAGGACTCACGTTCGCTGGTACCTACACAAAGCGAAGTATATATATATATATATATATAAGAGTAATGAAGCGACAGGATATTGTCGTCAAGGGCGAGGGCGCACGTGACCTCGCAGTAGCCCTTAGAAATACGAGTAAGTCTACGTAACACCAGACCGAATTGCTTACGGAATATTTCATGATTTCCATCTATTACAATAATGATAATGATTAGGTGAATTTAGGTATCAGTACGGTATACGCTTACCTAAGCTTACTAAGGTACTTTTACGTTTGAATAATACATTTATATAGCAGTTCCAAACATGTTCTGTTGGAAAAATCTTAGGTACATACCTTTGTGCCAATTTTCATTATAATTATTATACAAATCTAGATATTACGTGTACATATTTAAATTTTTCCAATACAAAGGAGTTGTTTTAATCAATGTAAACCTCGTCACTTTGAGTATGTGAGACTTCAAAAGAATACCGGATAATACTGAAAATTCAGCGAGATGTAATAATGAGATAGACTCACCTATAAAGCGTTCCACTCGCACAGACACAATCAGGACACTGGACCGTTGCCAAGTGGTCCAGTCTTCCCGCTATAGCCGCTTGATGTGGCTCACATAAATAATGTCTTTGAACTTATCCAGTTTCCACATGAGCGTATCTATTGAATTGGAAAGGAATTAGTTCAATCCCTTATTTACGCCTTAGATATGAATACCCACTTGTGAAGACCGCCATAAAGAAGCCGATCATGCATCAAATTCGAGTTGATCGTGTTAGTTACGAAACCTGAATGTTGTGTTTGCACTAAGCATGAAATAACATCAAGTTTAATCAAGATAACATAGCGTGGGTAGAATGAGTCAGATGGGCATAATCTATTCAGTAGGAGTAAACAAGTCAAAGAAAAAACAAAGAAAGAAAATCAATGAGCGCTTGTTTTGCCTACCGATACAGTTAAAAACAATTTCAGGTAATTATTATTATTAATTATTATTTGAAAATTATCCAAAAACATAATCATACTGTGTTGCTAAACAGTAATACCTATATTGGTTTGTTCACATACGACCACAAGTCGTTTTAACTTAGTCTAATTATTTAGTAATACAGACATCTGCAGATACTATGTACATAGAGGACAAAGAAACACCAACGCACCCCTTGCTTCGACGTGGGTAATATTTGTTGGCAAACATAAATTATACTTATACTCGGATGAAATCAAATATATCGCCATAAATAAAAATAGCTTACACTAATTAAATTAAGGTGAAGTCTGTTTAAGGGTATAAGCACAAACAACCTTTGCAGATTGTGCCTAAAACGTAAAGGCTCAAGCCTACACACCCAAATAAAAAAAAAACAATCTTCTGTATTTAACCACTCCTTAAAAATTACCGAAGCACATGACCAAAACAATACCTATTCAAAGTTATCAGTGTTTAATTGATCTACTGTAGCCTAAAGGCCTAGTACCTAATTAGTTATAGGACGGGTCAACAAAAACACATAAGTACGTTCAGTAACTTGGTTTTATTCCGACCGGCGAACAAAGCGGTTACACAGAAAATAATTAATTCATAATTACCTACATATTACGTTTATAATCTGTGAAACAATCCATAACTAAAATTGCGAAAAAAGTTGGTGAGTTCACTGCTGAGTGAATTTTTTCGTTTCGCTCAAACGGTTTCTTGCGTGCAATAAAATGGCGTGCACCGTAAATATAGTTTATCCAACTTACATAACAGGGTCACCGTGTCGCGAATGGGCAATGTTTGCTTGACCCAAACTCGCTACTTTTTTTGACTCGACCTTATAACCTGGAATTTTTCTGCTTTGTACGACTATTTAAAATTCAAGCCTACAATGGAAATGGTTTTATTTAAATTCAGATGTTATTTATTTTGCTGAAACGTACACAACTGTATGGATGCCGAGACATTATTATGTGCAGAGTAAATGAATAAAGCAATAACATTATTAACACTGTTAGGCATTGTATTTAATAAGCCAGAATAATGTAAGGTCTATCACAATATATCATGAAAGTGCGTAGTATAGATAAGTATAACAAAGCGCCGTTGTTCCAACAAATTTAGTTTACACAATTCCATTGCCATCGTAACAACGCAACGTAGACAAAGGAATGAGAGACCCGATTTGAATATTTCATAGAAGTTTATACATAGAATAGGGTAGTAACTACGTACATAGAATAGGATTTACTCTGTTTTTTCTTAAATTGAGTGTTCAAAATGTTAATTTAAATTATTTTTTAATGGGGTCGAACCATTTTTTGTATTTTTAGTTTAAGCCTACAAATTACGAAGCCCGCCACCGAGGAGTTAAAAATACATATATATTAGTATGTACTAATAGATAGCCGGCATGACATAACATTTGTACGTAATTATAATTGTTAAGCTCTGAGTTTAGCGGGACTAAAATTTTAACAATGGAAACATTAAAAAATAGCTGTATATATACTTTTGGTATACTTACCAGTCATTTTAATCGGTTATTTTATAAATGAACTAGTTGACCCGGCAAACGTTGTTCTGCCATATAAATTATAACAGTATT
>DWUN01004011.1:0-11273 GCA_018249975.1 Passova gellias
AGCCTAGAGCCTTCCTCGATAAATGAGCTATCTAACACTGAAAGAATTTTTCAAATCGGACCAATTTTTCCTGAGATCAGCGCGTTCAAACAATCAAACAAACTCTTCAGCTTTATATTATTAGTATAGATAACACTCGTTTACTTTGAGGACGGTTTAAAAACATCCTTTTGAACTGCAAAACCAAAGGTGGTGGGTTCGATTACCACCGAGGGCAAACATTTGTGTGATGAGCACATTTCTTTGTGGTGTCTGGACGTAATAAAATATCTATGTAAGTATTATATAGCTTTTGGGTTACCATATACAGGCAGTCAATTCCCTAATGTGGAATCAGATATGTGTGGAATTGTCCCGGTTATTATTATTGTGTCAATCTGCAGAGAAGCCGAGGAACCCTCGTGTATGTCGCGGTGGAGGGTGCCTGGCGATTGCTATTATTTTTCTATTTGCGCTCGCAACCGGTTGTAAAGGATCGTGTGAAAACACGGCCACGCCGACCAGTTATGACATATACACGCTTAGCTGGTTTGTTGGTAAATAACAAATGATAGGTCGATAATTTACATCTACATGAGAAGATAAATGTAATCTTTGAATCGTTTTGTAATCTCCATTATAATAAACTAGTATGAAATATTCTTAGAAATAAAAGGTGTTGCTCAGATGAAGTAACTAAAATATTAACATTATATAAGTAGAAAATTGGCAAGATGACAACTCGATATATGACATTATATATTTTTTTCTAACAATATATTTATATTGGCCCTGTGATTTGAAATTCGAACGTAATTCATTATATTTAGTATTTTGAACAATGGCTTCTGTTTCGATGCAAATACGAGGTTTATTTTGATTTGGTTATATTTAACATGTATATGTTGAATGCTATCACATGCTATTTATACACTTCTACTAACTGCTCTCCTTACTTTCGAACCCATAGGACTATCAGGATAAGAAATACGCTGTGTACTATTCCAGGGTTCAAACTTTCCCCATAGCAAATTTCATTACAATTAGCCAAGCGTTTCGGCCGTAAAAAGCGTAACAGACAGACGGACAAAGTTCTTATCTGTACATATAATAAAACTGTAGAAGAGTTCAATTCTGTACATTCAATAAAAAGTAAAAAAAATACCCCTACGAGTCTTCATACACGTAACACAGGCCAAAATTTTCAAATTTTTGGCTGTCTGTCTGTTGTCCGGTTCGATGAAACTTTTTTTGTTATATAGCTATTAGTCCTCGGGAACATATAGGTTATAGTTAGTTGATTTTGAAATACTCCAATCCTGCCCACAGTCACTATTCCACGCGGACGAAGTCGCAGGCAAAAGCTAGTACATAATAAACCTTCCTCTTGAACCACTCTGTCGATTGATGAAAACCATATTAATCTGTTGCGCAGTTTAAAAGATCTAAGCGTACAGACGGCAGGTAGGGACTATTATGTGAAGATGAGTTCACAGGGATATAATGATAAATATACGTAATAAATGCCGTTTTAGAAAGCCGTGTAGGAGACTACGAAAAATGAAAGACGAAATTAATTGTAAGTCATTTATTACATCAAATGCATCGCATTATGATATCAGAAACAATAAATAAATTGGTATGATACGATATTATTACCTTGTATAATAACGATTAACTTAACCGTTAATTTCTTTATACATACATGTTGTGTACAGAACTTTGAACGGATACATACTCGATATTCGTTCTGTGGAGGTTAATTGTCTATGACGTGCTATTGTCTATGACATGTGCGTAGCTTTTGACATTTAACGTCAAAAGCCGAGGAATATCGGTTACATGAATGAATGTTTGTCGTTCATGTTAAAAATGATAAAAGTATTTGAATTTAGTCTGTGCTTAACATCCACATAATTTCGTATCAAACAAAAGCAATATCAACTGATGTTGTCACATTTAGTAAAATCAACATAATATAAAATTTTAAAATTTCATTTTGTATGAGGGAGAATAATTTGACTTTATACAAAAAAAAACCGTAAACTTGCCTAGTGTGAGAACAACATTATTTAGTTTTAATAGTGATGTACTTGTTCTGGGAATAGGATCGAGAAAATACAGATGAAACAATAAATACATTAAAGAACCGAAATCGAGTATGCATTATTCCAACATTAAAAATATTGATTACCGATTAAAGCATTTATTCTCATATCGTTGAATAAATGTGAATGCAGTATCTTATTATATTCAGAGTTATATTCGATCTATACATACAATATTAAGCTATGAACGAAGGAATGAAACGCGCTGTAGTAAAATAATAAAATAAAATAAAAAATTGTAGAAGAAAAAACAATATTTTGTCTTTGGCTGCATACTGGTAAGAGAAATTAGTGTTACAGATATAATAAAAAAAATTGTACTTTTCAGGTGTAAGCTAGATATCGGGTGCATTTACACATAATCGGACTGATATCAAGAAGTGCCCCAGACAACATAAAATAATAAATAAACTCAACCAGTGTATAAAGGCACCCAGATAAATGTAGTCGTATATATGTATGCATTGACGCTTAATTTATTCAGGGATGCAACATTTGTTCCAGGCAAGTCTTGTTATTCGGTTCATTAAAATGTCATTCGTTGGTCTATGGTTGCGTTTTTCTAAATTTTGCATTTTATATACACTAAATTACAAAGAGCGATCACCAGGATATATTAGACATGAAGTGGCTTAGGACACATAAGGGTTAATTGCGTAACGGACCCTTTATATGAATGGCGCGTTGTATTATGATTTTATACGAAAATAAATGAAGCAATAGAACTTTATCAGAGCCACAGCCGGTAGAAATTAGTCTCTGGGACGACGGAAAATAGGTGGTATCTTCTGGCCTCGGAAGATAAAGTCGTAGGCGTACGTTCAAAAGGCAAAAGCGAAACCGTTAATATTCAAAATGTATGAAGCAACGTTTTCACTTCTCAGTTGCATCCCGACATGTTTCAGTTTCAAATCACCGGTGCGTCATTATTAATACACTCGAATTTGTAACAATAAATGATATGTACGTTACATAAACAACGTACACAATTCCTCACAAAATAGCACCAATATTCATATTCAAATATCAGCACGTCGCGAACGCCGCTGGCAGCATTCGACCGACACAGAAAACAATCGACATGAACAGCTAGAGCTAGCGACACTCAAATTACGCGAAATCGCAAAACAATCACAAATACGCCAACATTATGTATACAAAAGTTCGAAAAACTGCGTTAATATTTAATATTACCATAATTTATATCGTATTTATGTGACGATTCAAGATATGGTTAATACATATTTATAGAGATATGGTTGTATAATATCTTGAACTCTTGCACCCTATATTCGTTCACACATTACTAAAACGTTAGAAAATATACAATAACTTCGTGTAAATAGATATGTAACTGGTATTGGTAAAATTAATTATTAACTATGGTAACACTCGACCTACGGAATAACGACGTAACTGCAGAACATTCCTACAATACAATAATATCGTTTACAATGACATCTTCATTTAATCCTAACTTCATAACAGATTTTCCACAGAGTAAAAAGACGCCAATTTCCGAACTATTAAACTATTCAAACTTACTTCAAAATAATCAACAATCAATGTTAACATATACTAAAATTTACAAAACTATAACTTAATGAACAGAAGTGTTGTCCACTATAATAATTATACAATCATACCTAATTTTATTTGGTCTCATATTAGTAACGGAAACGATCAAATCAAACTATTTTTACATCTAAATACCTGTTTATAGCGGTATTGTGGAGTAATATATTTTTCTTGATTATATTTCTAATTTCATATCTGTGATCATTTATTATCTGTGGTAAGCGTTAGGGCGAGAAAACTCTTAAGCTCCTGAGTAGCGTGGCCAGCACGTTCGCCAGGCACTCCGCGCGCAAAGCCAGCTGCCCCTCCAACGTGGAGTTGCTCTCCTGCCCTTGTCCCTGGGCGAGCTTAGCGTTATGTTCGTGTATGATCTGTGCCATTTCTGCGCCCGCCAATTCTTTGAAAGCGGCTGTGACGTCGTGGACCCGCAGAACTAAGTTTCTGGTTTGCAGAGGTGACGATGTGTGCCTTCCGAGTGCCTTGAAAATTAAAATAGACAATAACTAGCTTTTTTAGTGCGATCTAAGCATTGATATAGTAATGTCAGAATATTATGTTTCATCGCTTTCTACTAATACAGTTGTTGATAGTTTACCTGTGCTAAATCGGCCAGCCTCCGCAAGGGAGTCAGGCAGGCGGCGAGCGCGGCCGGCGCCGCCGCGGGGGTGGCCGTGCCCAGCGCGCCCACGAGCGCGCGCGACGCGCCCACCAGCGACACGGCGCACGCCGTCAGCTCGCTGCGGGCGCGCTGGAGAACACAGGTACGGGCCCATAACTACAAGTACTTTTGAAGAGTAAATCCATAAAGAATGTCAGTATCATCGAACTGTCAATTGTTACTTATATATAAGGAACAATTTATAAAGAATATTTAACTCGGTAAATTTTCTTTTCTATTTTCGTTATTGGCAACATTTCTCCTAAAAGCAAAAACTTGTTGTAGTGTGCCTAATCGTCCGGCTGCACACTGCGCGTACTTGTGAAATTATTTAAATCGATTTCATTTAAATCGATTTGTTACTCATTTTCCGACGAAAATATAAGCTTTATTCTTCTGGCCAAAATAACAATATTATTGATAGAAAATATAATAAATACCTGAAATTTGATTTCATCGATGTCTTCTCCGCCACCGTGGGCGTGTTGATGCGCGCACTTCTGAGCGACTTGGTGCAACCTCTGCAGCAGGCCGTCCACGGCCACCTCGGTCTTGCACAAGAGATTCTCTATTGACACGTGTCCATTATTGCTCTGAAGTTCGGGGAATTTCACCGTGGGCGGCGAGGGGGGGGTCGGGATGTCGTCCGCCACATCTTCCTTAAACCGCACGTGGTTCTGCATTTTTGGGCCGGGACTGAACGCTTTTCTCTCCGAGAGAGGCGGGCTGAATACTCTTCGGTCGCCGCCGGGCGCGCCGTTGAGCAGATCCGGGCGATTGCTGAAGCGTCGGTTCATTTGGGGCGAGCACAGGGACAGGGCGGTCGATATTTCCTTATTTTTCAAGATGGTGTTCTTTGTCTCCGAATTTGAGCGAACGTGACGGTTCTGTAGCGTCATCGAACTGTAGTTCTGGGAGGATCTAACGTTTTCCGTCTTGATCGACTCCTCGTCCGTCAGCCTGCTCTCGTTCTCCAGATTCCTGTACGTGTTCAAGTTGCGTTGGAAGTGAGGCGAGCCGATGCTGGCCAGCCGCTGCTCGGCCTGGCGCACCGGGGACAGTTTCTGCGAATTTTTCATTCTTAAAACTTCCACGCTCGGCACCGGGGGCAGGGGAGGCTTTTTTGGTGGAAGTAGCAGTGGAGGAGGCGGTGATAGGACTCTGTTCTCTATCCTCGGCGGTATTTGGGGTGGATTTTGCATGCACTGTTCGTTCATTTCGCAAACGACTTTGTAATTGAGCTTCCTATTGTTCAGAGTGTTGAAATGATTCGTTGGTATTTCGACTGCGCTCAACTCGTTGTTTATACAAGTGAAGGAGTTCGACCTGGGTCTCGGGGCGGGGGTGGGAGGTGTTTTCGGAGGGCGTTCAGGCGGTTTTTTGATCTCTTGACTTTTTCTTCTAGGGGGTGGTCGGATTTCACAAACATCTGGCATAGAATCAGATGTTTCCATCTGAGTTTCTACTTTCTCTGCTTCTTCGCTACTATCGTCCGCTTTACTTTTATCTTTACTACAACAGGAGAACATACCTTTTCTCTCGACGGTGGGATATTCTATAACGTGTGCGTTTCCGTTCGATTGTCTTTCTCCGATACTTTTTCTTTTACCTTTCGGGGAATCAGATTTATTGGAAACATGTGACTTGGTTTTGTCTTTCAAAAGGAGACTGTTTCTTGCATCACTTAAGCTCTTTGCAGCGAACATGTTTCTTATTTCGCTGACGCTAAGCGTTCCTCTAACTACATCGCCATTGCTTGTTTTTGTATCTTTAGTTGTGTGTTCGTTTTTTGGATCTTGAATACAATTAAGTTGGTCTCTATCTAAGGTGGAAGCGTTGGATCCCGGTGGGGGTGGGATGATGTAGGACATAATTTCTTCAGGCGTAAGCTCTATCGCCGGCGTGACTTTAACAGTGGGAGGTTGTATAGTCACGTTAGCTATAAATTCTTCTAGCTCACTACTTTTCGGAACACCTTGAGAACTGTCCTTATCGTCAGCAAACGATGGTGGAACAATTGGTAAAATTTGAGGCACTTGCGTAGCACAGTCTAATTCGTCTGGGGTTTGTGGAGGTGGTATTAAAGTTAAATCTATAAGCTCAGCGTCATTATCTACCATACTTTCTTGGTAATAAAAAGGATAATCACTGGTTGTTTCATCTCTATTACTTTTCTCTCTGAGTTGTTTCAAATACTCCTTCAAATTAGGCTCCTTTTCTGGGACTGCATCAGGGCTGTGCAAGCCGAAGCTGGTCCTAACTGCCTTAGTAGCCGTTTTGTTTTGGTGTTTGCGAACAGGGCTGCTCGTAGGCGTGTACGAAGAATCATTATCGCTTTCGGAATGACATGCGTCGTTATTGAGCGCGAGTAATGCATCAGTTAGACCACAATTATTGAGTATTGCACTAAGCCCTTGAGACTGTCGTCTAGTCAAGTCGCCGTCTTTATCGGTTTCAGCTGTACTTAATCCGTTCAAGCCTTGGTTTATTGTTTCGGTGAGTAATAATAAAGAATCGCTGTGTTTTAATATGCCAGGAGCGTCGTCGGCCGTCGATATCCTGCTATTGTTGGACTCCGTGTCACTCTCTAACTGATCCACGGAGGTCTCTTTACCTACAAGCTCATCTCTCAGCATGCAATCGTAGCCATTATCAATGTAACGATCACAATTTTCAGTCAAATATTGTTCAGAATTCTCAACCAACTTCTGCATCTCTGCGACCCTTCGTAACACCTCTTCGTTCTTAGCCTCGACGAGTCTCGGGTTGTTCGTAGCGTTTTCCAACAGCTCCATGGACAGGACGCTCTGGAGGTCGAAGCCCATGCCGTCGTCCAAGTAGCAGGCGTCGTTCGGGTCGAATAAACGGAACTCTTCGTTACGTTTACATTTCTCGAAATGTAAATCGTGACCGAGCAAGCCCTGTTTCGACTCGTACCCTATGAGCGGACTGGAGTTGTTGCTATGGTTCCTGTTGGCGATGGAAGAGTTCATATTCGTGTCCAGATTGGACTTAGATTGATCGGGCATGGAGTGATACGGCGGAGGCATGCTGAAGATGGCGAAGTGTTTCTTGGAGATCACCAGCGGGTCGCCGTAATGCATGTAGCTCCATTTCGACGGTACTACGTTGTGCTGAGACAGATATGGCGGAGCTGGAACAATATGATTATTTTAAATTTGTATGGATATAATATGAAATATTTTTGGATTTCTAACATCAGCATATACGATCTTCAAAACGAGACACATTGAAAGAATGCATAGTGGAAACCATACGGAGGTTTTGGTTATCTTTGCCCTATGAATCGTGCTATTTGGTGTTGAATTAGCCTATTGGGCCCGTCTCGCATTGCTTACGACTTTCATATTATATTCTCGACACGTCTCCTTTCGAGCACCGAGCATTATTTCTGGTAACGTAACAGAAATATTCAACTCACCGATATCTTCAGTGATTGGCTCTCGTTCCTGTTCAACGTTCAGTTCTTGACCGGTAGCGAGCTTGTAATATCTGAGAAACAACAGGAACAGTTTTTCATCATTTCTAGATCATCTTCTTACCGTCCGGTGTGAAATTTCGTCCACTATAACACGAAAACTGTCTGGCCTCCGAGTTTAATGGTTACAGTAGCCCGAGCACGAACTGTACCAGAGTTGTAAATGTTACGGTATCGAGAATACGATACCTTTACATTACGTTTACATTAGTCGGCCGCACGAAGTACTATCGAATACTTGTCATTTTCATACAAAACGCGGAATTTTACATTAACTTAGACGCTAGAAAATCGGAAGTATGGTTCGTGCTCGCAAAATTAGTTCATTTAACGCACGATAGTGCCGCTGTACATTTTTCATACATTTTTTTACCATTTACCGTACGAATACTCAGTAGCTAGAGGTTCGTGCTAGGGCCACAGGACAACTCTACACACGTTAATTTCTAAATTAGGCAATTAAATGTTAATAATGGTACACACATAAATAAAACACACCACACAAAAACTAAATATAATTTTTGCTATACAGTACATAATTAATTAGGTACCAGGACAGCATAGACCGTAAAAGGCGTAAACGACCCTTTAAAATTTAAAACTAGACAGGTAATGAACGTGTTTCGAACATTAGCGAATGAAGTGAACGGCATTCAACTGAATTTCCAATCTGTACTGAAAGCCACTCTAGTAAATGACGTTTGTGCTCTGGGTTCGTGTCAGCTATCGTTGGGACCACGTTTTGCTAAATTACATTGACTGTCTGCAGTGTATTTACTGATTCACGAATCAATATTGTATAGTACATCCATTGAATTACACCAATCAATTGATTTGATTGCTATCATCTTAATTAGCTGTACTGAGTAACTTTAATTTCATCAAAAGAAATGTCTTGAGTCGCTCATTATATCATCGCAGGGCTTTAAATTTGAACAGTAAGCTCCTTTTGTAAGAAAGTTAGCGAGCGAGTTAAATATTAATTCAAAGTTGGTTTGAAAATTGTCCAATATCGATTAAAAATTAATTAAGTAGTGGTTAAATAAATAAGGGGCTTGTTAAACAAAGTAAAACGTAATGGAACTATTATAATAAATTCAAATTGCTAATAGTATTTATGGTCCAACTACTGAACCATTACAACCAGGATTTCAATATAACATAATAAACTTGCCAAAGTAAAGAGTTACCTAAAATTTAAGGTTCCGTAATAGTCTTTCGTAATCTGAAAAATGGTTTCGTATTTTAAATAATAACTAGAAAGACAGTAGCGATTTAGAAGCTCCAAACGATTATTTGGACACAATGCAACAAAGCGAAGGTCATGAAAATAGCTAACATTCCATCAAAGTGATTGGCGGGTAAACGAGCTGGCATTGTGTCCGGAGCTTAATAAACATCGCTACATGGTAACGTGCGACAATCAGTCCCCCACTCGGTTTATGGTACCCTAGTACTTGGTTTACGATTACTCGTTTTTTTTTTAATTTAACAGGTTGTTTTAATTAAATACAAACTTACTGGAGATTTTTTCAATTTTTGCCTTAAGCAAATTTATAAGAAAATAATATAATTAGGTAAGTCTAATTATTATGTAAGTGAAATGTACCCTGAAGAAATGGACGACCTTACCTGTACCAAATCCAACATTTGTCATCCTTATGTTTACGGAACACAAATCTAAGACCATAATCTGCACAATTCCTTAGAAAGCACCAAAGCAAAGCAAAGTAAATAAATAAAATTCTAATTCTTGATACGTAAATGAAACAAAACAACATTTTGAGATCATTTATATTTGTGCCAAACACACCGGTTAGGTTTTAAATGATACAAATTATCAAAAAGACAGAGGTAATTGAGAGCCGGCAGAGTTCCAAACGCTCCCACGGAACAAAGCGAACATTTCGTAACACGCTATCAGACTGATTGACTCGTAAACGAGCCGCCATTGTATTTGGAACTGATAGATGCCACACTACTCAATACTAATGGGCGAACATCAGTACCCCTGTCTCATGGTGCCCTGCTACTTTGTGAATTAATTCACTCTTATTAACTGGGTAGTCTTCCGAGGGGATTTGCTTAATGTACCGATCCGGTTCACTGAGTGAACAACAGCTCTACGTTCAAAAGTAGATCATCAGCTTTTAGCTTACTAAGCGACGTTATTCTAAACCTCTCATACCTCCCTGCAGATACAGTCTTAATTTTTTATGTCAAACTCAATGAAAGTGGTTTAAATAAAATATATTATTGGAAATATTTAACGTTTTCTATCCTTATCTTATTTGACAATATAGATAGTATCTATATCTATTATAGATACAATATAATTTTAAGTAGGCAGGTATTCAGTACTATAAAAGAAACCTACCTAATGTATAACCTAAACAAATAAGAAATTGATTAAATGACGTAGATATTAAAAAAATGATAGTATATAGAGGTTGCAAGTTTAATATTTCAAATAGTATCTATTTATCACTATTGTTATTGTTATAACATCGCGAGGTAGGCAGAAATTTTTAAAGATTACCAAAATAATTACTCCATTATAGTATTCACGAACATAGCCATGTTTATGGTCTTTTAACAGCTCATTATGATTTTTAAGTCTCAGGCCGGCAAAGGTTTTACGACCGACTACGGTAATTTAAAAATTGATGGGAAATTAAAATGAATGTCATTATTATAATTTGAATTTAACGGCCTTCGTTAGACATTTATGTGACAGAGTTTAGAAATTAAAATTGTTTGGGTGGTCTATAAAAGAAAGGCTTTTATCTAATGTGTAATTTATTATCTATGACAAATAATATTTGTTTAAGAAAAAAACTATGTGGATTTTTTTGTGTGCTGTCTTTAAAGACAAAAGATCTTTATACTGTTTTATTATAAGAGTAAACATTGAAAAACACGTATAAACATATTTTTTATTTAATTTTAAATTCTTTTTATATGATTGGAATGTATTTTTACATACAAATTTAATCTTTTTATTTAATGGAAGACGATCTCAAACCCCTTATTCCTGTCCAAAAACAATATATACATATATCTAAGAAAAAATTCTAATCCTGAAGCATCGCTAACGTATCGAAATACCGAGAACTATTAAAGAATCTCAAGGGCTCTAACAAATTATTAATATCGTAAAGCCCAAAACCATCAGTTATGAAACAAAATCATAACTTTCAATGACACCTCATGGCGGTAATTATTAGCTTCACTGCGACGGACGCCATCTTGCGGGTGGGCGCGTAAATCAACCGCCCACAGACAAAATGAAGCAAAGTAACTCGATCATTCAACCGGTCGTTCGTTTATTTATGGTCAAAACATGCTAATTACTAGTTCCATGGCTGTAATTAAATAAAATTTATTTTTATTAAATGGCTCTATTACAGCATAAGTTCTGTGCGTATAATATTACCTGTGGACATTAATT
>DWUN01004012.1:0-11272 GCA_018249975.1 Passova gellias
TTGCGTAGTTTTAAAGATTTAAGGGAACAAGGGGACATGACAGAGAAAGCGACTTTGTTTTATACTATGTAAGATTCCGCGAGTTAGTCGCGGCGAGTTGCGCGCGGACACCGGACGAGTCGCAACAACTCTTTCCTTGTTGTACCTTTACAGGGATTCTTTGAGAAGTATTCTAAATGGGGCGCAACTTTTGCCACAGTTCGAGTTACTTCCAGGCATCACTTGAACGAATAGTGCATACAAATATTATTTATTTCGTGAGAATGGCAATGTAATGTTACGTTAATAACACGAACAATGCTTTGATACAAATTGCTTAGCAACAATGAATCCTTTGAGATTTTAGATCTGGCTCAATAGCAATCTCCTCCTTTACGTTGTCGTACGATTGGTGGATGTTTCAGCCACACCCGCGTCAGCCCGTTCGCTCACAAAGGGAACGTCGGAGCTAGGCCTCCCGGAGCGACTGCTAAACTCTAGAATAACGAACCGCTATAAGGCTCACCCTACACTGCCTCGAGGATCTGTAGTATTTTAATTTGAACCACAATATTCCAGTAGCAGCAGTAGTACGTTGTTGAACGTTAAACTTGTCAATCGATCTATATCAAGGTAATATTTGTTAAGAAAATATGTGCAGCTCTAACGATTTACCCGCTGGTCGCTCTAAGCTCGGCTAATGAGGCTTTTAATCGAGTTCATCTCTCACCAATCTCGCGGTAACTCGGAAGCGAACAAAACTCTTTAAGTGTGCACGGATGGCGAAGTGTATACTTAATATAATATAATTGAAATAGTTTGTTCAGTGTACGGGATGCCGCGGGGCATCCGCTGGCGGCTCTCATCGATTTACGTTGTTTGAGGATCACATGGCCACAATCTACTCGAAGCGCTATTCCGAATAGTCGACGCTCACATGATGGAGTGCTCGCTATGTTTATAACGGTTTCATTATAATACAATCAGGTAACGTTTGCTAATATACAAAATTGGGGAATGCCATGTACTCAAACGATTCTTGAGTAATTAATGATATAAATGATCAAACGGATCCCATTAGACATGAAAACAAATTGTCTATATTAAAATTATTGGCGCATACTCGTACGGTATGAGGTATGTGTGCTTGTCGTGTTGGTGTGTGTGCGTGTGGGTGTGAGCCGGCCGGAAGCAGCAGAGTGGTGACATCACAGATATCTGCCATTGCCTCCAGTCTGACGCATGCAGCGGCTAGACGCTACTCGAGCGACCAGTGGATGTTATCTTTCGGATATTAATTATTATTCGATTTTCATCCTTGTTGGACTCGGTTTAGAATTAATTATCCGTTTTAGCGGCCCCTAATCTGGTTTATGTAAGACGATTGTAGGTTGGCAAAACTGTTAACTAATAGTTTCGTTATGTTGGCACCGGTCATACAAACGTGCGGCTAGACCTTCGATGATTTACTGCGTTGCGAATATTTTATTTGTTTGTTTAAAGGCTAGGGTTACAACGGAGCCGTAAATAAAAAACAAATAGATTTTAGGAAACGTTCATACAAATTGCGCCAATGGTACACTATTGGTGGAAACGCAAAAAACATCTGAACCGCAATAACAGACAAAAGGATAAGGTACCGTTGCGAAACACGGAACGCATTCGTAAATTTGGCAACAATAAAAAACTTACAGTGCGACGAAAAAAAATGCGCGAAAAAATGCCGCCAATTCTTACTCGGCCCGTACAGAAACGTTTTACAGTTAAGTCGTTTTTTACGGGCGAGGGTGTACTCCCGCTACCGGCGGCAGGTAGCTTTTTTAAAACGCACATTCGAAAATTGGGTTAAACATTTTTTTTCTGTGACAGATGAACGGAGCAAGGTGAGCGGCGTACGGTTACGGAAACCCGTGGTTTTTTACCAAACGCGATATGACCCTATTAACTACATTTTTTGTTCGTCGGGCCATAATCGTTTCACATGTTTTCGAATGTTCGCCGAGTAGTTCGAAGAGGTTGAGGTCCTGTTGTTAAAATTGAGTTATTTTCGTGCGTTTGAGAGTCGTTTTTCGGTCAGCCGCGCACTCAGGTGAGCCAGGGGGCCCGATTGGCAGTGGCCGAACGGGTCGGCGTGTCTGCCAGTTTGAGTGTTGTGAAACTCGAGAGCCTTGCTGCGCGGTTGAAGGCCGGCCAAGAACTGCGCGGGCGCACACTCCGAATCGCGCGTTACAAGACCAGTACGTAACAGATATGCGCCGTCGTCGAGAAACACACGATATGCACGGGACTCCGCTTAGATACGATCATCTCCTTGATAAAGGACTCTTGCTATGTCCCGAACGAAGGGCCCGTATAGACGCTGTATTTTGTTGCTCGGTTATTATTTTTGGTTAAGGAAGTTGTTAAGCGGTTTACGCGTAGATTCCCAATTGGCGGTGTCGTAAAGTTTATTTATTTTAGGAATTCGAAATACGGATGCGCCAACGTCATTTGAATATTGAAAATGCACACTAAAAAAAGAACAGACTTGATCTGTTTTTGTAGCTCCGTCCCCGTCTCGTGCCGGGGTTAAAATAAAGGTGCGAAAGAGACGAGCGGTTTCCAGGAAGCCATTAAAAAAAAAGGACAACCCTTCCTCACCCTTTCGAGATATGCTATTGTTTACGTTGCACCAAAATATCGTATCGTAAATCGATAGTCATCAAAAGTAAACTTAGTTTCATAGTGGTAAAGTCCAAATTATATCGGTTTAGCGACGTTTATGTCGATTCAGAAATAGAAAACGTATTAATATAATCATTATTTTTTCTTCTTTGATGGTTGAATTTCTAGGAACAGGTAGTCGGCCAGTATTTTGATTGTGATTCGAATGTTATAGCGAGCACGGTAGTGGCCAGTCGCTTTGTCGACGCTAATAATTGACGCTTTTAAAAATAATTTATGCAAATATTTCCGAGAACAACGACCTCTATCGGCGATCTCGGGCCCGTGGATGTTTTATTATTACGTCCACGATGTCTCCGCCTAGCCAGCGTGTGACACGGAACCTGCCTAGACAAGCCCAATTTGTTTATTATGTATCATCAATTAAAGTCTAACATATCGATATCTTGTTGATTTTGAATTTATCATTTTTAGAAATAGAGCCTTTATGCATTATGAAATTACTGGCTTGTGCTTAAAATTATGTGACGTTCAGCTCGACGAAGTCTTAAGCAAAAACCTCATTAGAATGCAGTATCAAATCACGGTTCATTGTTTCCTAGAGCATCCGCCCGTGCGTGGATCACGTATATGTAGATATCGGGATTTATACGAATAAATAGGATTTTTTACCTACCTTTCACTTCCGACCTGCGCGGGCGCAGGTATTACAGAAGCTCGATAACTCGTCTTCGAATAGATTGGCAGCTGTTTACAATTGTTTCCTGTATATCCTTTCTTATACGATCATGGGAAAAGTATACCGCAGTCCAATTTTTTCAATCGGCCCCGATGCAGTTCAAGAAATCACGTGCCGCATGCAATGAGTTCATTAACGTTACATTATTTATGTTTGTTTATACAATTTGATATACGAGTATGCTACATCATAGTGTTCATACGATACATATACTGTAATCATTCTAGTGGGATTACTGAAAACTTCAAATAACTAACACCTACATCTCTATTACGTTGCGCAAACCAAAATAAATAAATGCTTCTTGTAATTTCACAGATTCTTTCATTGGCACAGATATGTCAGATTGTTAAGACAGCAATGGACACTTATGTGTCCGGCTGCGACACATTCAATATGTTGGGAGATTTTTCACGGAAGCGTGGCCTTTCCTCCCACTTGTTTTCATTATATGATATTAAAAAAAATACTTTAAAAAATGTAAGATTCGGAAGGGATTAGATTTGAACTAGGTGATTATTGAGCAGCATTAGATTATGTTGGCTAATTGACAGGATGTGTCGACTTTATGTTATCAATAATTGACAACACTACGAGTAAGTGTAAGGCGTTAGTAGACAATAATATTACATATTTGGTTCATATAGAACTGCATTTAAGCTAACCGATTGTAGCTAACATACGGGTCTGTCCCGCAACTGCATGAGGCCTGGAGTGAATATCACCACGATGCTCCATTGCGGGTTAATTTTAAAACGCCAAAAACGGGTAAAAAATATCTAATTGGACAATTTATTTACAACAGTTTAATAACGTTTAAAAGTTGAACGGTGGCTAAATAAACGACTTATACCCAAGAGACGGTTCAAAATGGGCGACGCTTTTACAACAGTTTTTCTATATTTTAATGTAGTTTAACACACATTGTTACGCGGTGACGTGTGGCACGCGACATGCTAATACATGCCATGAATAAAAAAACATCTACACCACTCTACATAGAGCCCCCACAAAAACTGCAAGTGGGTCGAAAAAAATACAACACAATTATGTCACGTAGCTTATTACATGTGCGAATGTAATCGGAGACGTAAAATGACAATCGTGCCGAATCGTTCGACGATCCATACTCGGAAGCGAGCAGGGCGTCGAACCCGCTACCGCGAACCGATGATGGGGCCGCCGCTGACGGCGCTCGTTTGATAAACATTGTCGATGTCGGCATCGTTTCGCTATGGAGCGCTTCGATGTCGCTGACTAAGCGCTGAACGCGTTGCAATCGTACAATATACATCACAGTACATATAGGAAAAACTGTTCACTCTGTATATGAATTATATGTTGTTATTAAATTTTTCAGATGCGATCCTATTGTGCGTTTGTTTATTTGTACGCACAAATATTGTTACATACAGTGCAGCAAAACGGTAACTTATCGAAGAGGAGCAGCAAACGAGGAAGTCCTGGGCCGTTGTTAATTATATAATTGAAAATATACGATTGTTGTACGTACAAAACCACATGTTACATGTTATTCTGTCATGTGTTTTCGCTACCTACACTTATATCGCATTCAATGTGTTGTTATAGATCACGATTGCAATTTCATCCCGTGCAGTGGAAACATGCAGTTTAAAAAGTTTCACCGTCATGTTGGGTTATTTCCCGCTTCTAGTCATGTGATTATTTTAACGTGTATTACACTCTTCATACATACACGCCGGTTTCGAAGACTCATGCGTCCCCTATGAGCCAGCTTCTGAATTATTTGGACACGATAAGAAGGGTTGGTTTCCCTCGGCGCCGCATCCATCAATATATAATTAAACAAAAGTATCATTAGTTCACATCTTAGAGATGTTATGAAGTCTATAATATTTTCTGAGGTGTGTGAAGTCTACCAATCCGCACTTGGCCAGCGCGGTAGAGTATGGCCTCAATCCCTCTCATCATGAGGGGAGACCCGGTCCGCCAGTGGATCAATGAAAAGATTGAAGGTTGAAAAAAATGATTACTTTTAACGATTACAATATTAATCCACACGCGCGCGACCTGGTCTCGGCGCTAGTATGCGCCCGTAGGTAAATAACATAAGGTACATTTTCCGTGATATGTCGACGACCTTTATTTGTGTTAGTGCAACATACATTGCAACGGATTGCACTTCGTAGGCGGAAATTGTACAAATCCAATGCAATTTTATGCACTCGTTTCATTTTTATTTTTTTTCTTATACCAGTCACATGCAAGCGTTGCGGTCGCAGATCGAGCATGTAGAATGCACGCCCAATAAACTAATTACTTTTAAAGTTGAACATAATGTCCATTAATTGATAAGACAAAGACAGAGACGTTTAGTTGTACAAATACCCATTCACAAATGTACCGAACATATAAAGATTTTACAGAATTATTAGTTCAATGTATACTTTGCTTTTACGGCGTATGAATTTCAGAAATACTACGTAAATTATAATTATTAATATATAATCATGAGAGGTATTGAAAATCAACACAAAAGCGTTAGTTTAGTACTCCTAACGGAACATTTCATTAAACAATGCATTTAACACACCCAGCGTTGTTACCGGCAGTTACATATGTAGGTAGTTAGGACCTTGTATTACATTAGTTTTTTTAAAGCGGTGCCATTTATTGTAGCCTATCGCAAATTTATGACAATATTTGTGTAGTTCATTAATAGTATATATATTTTTTTAAAATTTGCATGCTGTAAAAGGAAAAAATGGATTGATCTAATAATTGTGTAAAATGTAAATGTAAATTAAATGTCAATCCCATACTTGTACAAATAATCATTTTGTCTTCGTCTTTGCATTCTTAGGAACAATAGCTCATTGTACATAGATCCCAGAGCAGTGCCGTGTTTATTGAGATGTTCGCATTCTGGTATTAATGTAAATGATTATTGTGAAAAAAACACTAATTCACGTGGATGCACGAGTCCGTGGAGCAGACCGGGCTTCGTTCATTTCTGATACAGTTCTATATACCGCACGCAGAAGTCTATGACGCGTCGAGTTAAAGCCTCAAAAGGAAGCATTAGCGGCAGCGCTAACATGTGTTCAAAGTTGCTTTTGAGGGTTGATACGTTAGTAGCGTTTGTCACTTATATACGCATATTACGTCACCAAATACCCTAAGTTCAGTCAAGTGGGCAAATATTCATGAAGTAGAGACTTCGGCAAGGCGTGTAGGATTCCTTACAATTGTATGTCACCGTATTAGCTGGCGGCATACCTATAACATACATAACGCTTATGGCTTTGTAAAAATGCTTGCCTGGATCTGAACCGCAGACAACCGGATCGGGACGATCGAGCTACAGCCACTAGGCCAGTGCGGCTATCGGCACGATGAACATACTGGTAAAAGTGCTAATATGTCACGATATTAATTAGTTTCTAAATTAATCTGCGTTCGTTTCCTTGTTGGCTTTAGCGTCGCAGGAAACAGTTACAATTTAATTACAATGCAATTGAAACATCAAATGGACGCAAGTTTACTGTTACAAATGTGATTTTATAATGTATTTATAACCGACTCCGGTGGACTTGTGCTAATGTGATATTGTTTATATATGAACTATTACGTCCGTATAACGATTTCCGTTTCAGTACAAAATTATTATTATCGCGCTAACAAATATTAATTATAATTAGACCAACCACGAGGAAACAATCAATATGCAGCTTAATAAGAAGATATCGAGACTAGCACGCCGCTGGGCACGAATTTACAACACTAGAATGTCTATTATTTTTACCTCTCGGTCTAGGGGTTAGATGCCCCGATTGCTAAGCCGGACGTCGTGGGTTCGATTTCCACCCAGAATGAAACATTTGTGTGATGAACAAATTTGCTTGTTCGGCGTTTGGGTGTAAGAAAACTATCTAAGTATTACATAGGGCATATAAGTAGTTTCAGCTGGGTCAGCACAGTGCAGGCTCTGTCATGCTTGGGATCAGAGGGCCGCGCGTGACGGTGTCCTGAGATATTATTATATAACATAGTGTAAGCATGGGTAATATTTGCTATAACGATGAAGGATATTATCGCGAAGAAACGTAGTGTTCTCCGAGATGTTCAGTGTGTAAAGTCTTACCCTTCTCCCGGCGAGGGGAAAAGCCCCTGTTGATAGCCGTCCGCTAACTTGTATGTCGCAAATTAAAAGTAGGACCCGGTAACAACACGAGAAAGCCTCTAGGGAAATGTCTAAATGGCTAAATTATTATTTGCCCCAGTTTGCTTTCTTGTGACGGTTTTGCAAAGTATGCATCGATCTAATAAATAAAAATATTGAATTATTCTAATAAAATATGTTGGTAATGTTTTTTTTACTCTTATAAAATAACCTACTCGTCCCATTAATTTCAAATTATTTATTAAGTTGTTTAATATGAAGTTATTACAATGGGTATAATAATGTGATATAATGCCATATAATATAAATGTTAAATAAAATTAAGTGAGCAATTTAGGCTATAAATAAAATATGTTAGTAATATAGTATAGTCCGTGTATAGTATAGTAGTCTGTGTCATACGTTTATTCAATACATTTCCAGTTACGAAGTTATAAAGATACATATAAGGATTTAAGTTTTTGTGGAAGAACTTATAATTTACAATTAAAATGCACGAATCCTTATTTAGCGGCGCTCATTTATACCGAGTGTCCAGAGCTAACATATACATAAATATTAACGTCAAGTTTCTCATTCAATGTTTGCAATAGAGATAATCGCGGACCATTTGGAAACCGCGGCGCGTGAAACTATACTTTTTGTTCGTTAACGGTTACAAAGTCATTAGACATTATTCAAATACTAAATTAGTTACATTACAGCATTTCGATATAACGCCTAGCCGTTGACGTTATTGACGCGCCGTAGCAGGCTGTAGCGCGGCTACGAGCGTAGACGCGACTTCGCAATTGGTTTGTAACAATGTTTACGTCAATTGTCACGCTATTACAACGACCCAGAGAAAGGGGCTCCAGTTTAACACGTTGACAACAATAAAATATTCGTAGCGCCCACTATTGGACGACAGTTGCATTAATTATTGCCCTTGGACGAAGTTGAGCAGTTTTCCGGAATAACATGAAAGACGATTTTCGTTTAAATTAATGTTTTGTTAGATTTAAAAGATAATTAGACTCGTTAAAATATCAGCGCGCTGATGCATAACGCAAGGGCAAGGCGTACGTGTTGCCAACAATTCGGCGTCGAGTAGCGCTCCGTTCACCGAATACTGATCCAAGCCTACACTCACCACACCGACAACAACTTAGTAAAAATACTAAGCACTGATTAACGTGCGCCGCACGTCCTCGAGCTTAAAAGAAAATGTTTACGTAGCTAATAGCCGGCAACAATAACCCGCGTTAATCCTACTGTATCTTTCCGGTATTAAATATTAACAAACAAGTCTAAAAATATCCGTTCCAGACTATCCCGGTTCTGACGATCGGGCCGGACGCACTTCGATTTCGTCAAAGTGTACCTATCTCCCGGTACAAACAATACATTTGACAGCGAACGAGACAAACTTACTGTATCTCTTCATTAGGGATTTCTTGTACGCCTTCCCGGAGACGGGGTCTTCGCCGGGGCTGAAGCGGCCGGCGGAGTCGTCGGACTCCGTGCCGGAGTCGCGGCCGGTGGCGGCCAGGTAGTCCCGGGATTGTCTCAGGATGACCTGTGCCCGCATGTAGTCAGCGGGATCGGCGAACGAGTGACGTGCGAAGTCGCGAACGGTGATCTCCTTGCGCGTGTGAACGGTCAAATCTAAGGGCGCATCGGCGGCGTCTTCCGCTTCTGGTTCAGGGTACGCTTTCCTGGCGGCCAGGGTGCGAGGCTCGGAGTCGGCACTCATCGCTCTGCGGTCTGCGGCCGGAGACCGGCGCGTGTCGGGGCCGGCGCTCGCCGGACGGGCCTCCACTGCCATCATGTTTAATTATTCACACGGACACCATAATCACAAGCGTTTCCAGTTATGTCATATAGCGTAATGTGTTGTGTGGAAACCGCGCGCCGCGTCCGCCGGCGTTCGCGTCGAATTGCGGACTGATGTCCCAGTTTCGACGACGAGTTCCACTGACTTCGTGAGCTCGCTTCGGCAACGATCGGCGCCGCTCGTACACTTTCGTTTTCGTACCGCTGCGCGTGTGTGGCTGCCGGCGCACACAGCCGCGGCGCGCGTGTGGCTCGGCGCGCGTGTGTGCGCGCGGGCCGTAGTGTGCTGCGGAGCTTTTTCCACTTTCGTCGGCGAGCTTTCCTTAATTTCCCGACTCGCCAGACACGTTTTCACTGAGAGCCGTCTATTAATTATCTATTACATGTCTGTTACTCGTTTTTTTTGCGTTCTTCGTTTGAGCGTTCGGCGGCAGTAAGGAGGAAAATTCGATTCATAGATGATTACTAGGGAATTTTTCTTATACTTGTTTTTGAGCTTTCACGAATGTTTTACATATCCTCCGCTTGACCTACATTTGAGTACAAATGAGTCACCTGAGTACGTCTGCCGCTGACAATTTTATTCGATACAATCGCCAACTTATGCAATTCCAACATTAACGTCAATGATAATGATTTAGTGTTCAATAAAGAGAAAATACGTCTCTATTAGTACGTTTATACTTTTTGTTCCATAATCATTTAAATGGTAAAATGTGTGCGACAATAACTCAACGCCGATATAACGACTAGTTAGTAGCGTAATTTAATAAAAGTCAACTGTTAAAATGTAGAGGCTTTAGCCGCGAATTAAATATTTAAATACTTTTAATTGATTACGGTACGATATTGCGGAACTACCTAGACTTAAATGCGAGTAGTTTGAAATTGTGACCGCATAATACACCAAGAGGAGGCAGACGAGGCGCACAAATCACTGAGTTAACGCAAAATTGTACGTAAACCGGAACACGACAAACAATCGGTATCAACGTTTTGCGTAACTCGCCGCGTAAACAATTTGTGTGTGTTTTTTTATCTAACGCTCGGGGCATTGACCGACTTACTACAAATAAAGTTGCGCGTGCGCCGGCCACGTGACACACTGACTCGGCCGCCGTAAGCTGGCCCGCCCCCCCCGCGCGGCCGCCACGCTAACACGGTTCAGCTTACGCCGGCCGCGATACGCAGGGTACCTACGACAAATGTAGAGCCAATGTCACTCGTTTCGTTTGGCCTATGGAGATAATTTCAGTCGTCCTATTCTTCGAGGGAATGCTTGGTGCGTCACGTTGTTTTCGACACACTTGTGTTCTTTCCGTAGTAAACAACTTTAAGGAACTACGCCGGGTCACGTAGGTGGTGGCCGTGAGGGCGCCATTGATCTTTTCTAAGGTAGTATCGAGCCGGAAGTTGTCTAGTTAACCGGTCCCCGTATTATTTTGAACACATCACCGTGCTCGCTATCGGTTACGTGTTATGACTGGTTTTATGTAATGGGGCGGGCGGTGCATTTCAATAATGCAGCGTATATGCATATTGTTGCTAATGCGTTATGAACGTTGATCATTTGTTTCATTTCGACGGTTACAGTTGAAGACCTTTTTAAATTCGTTAATACTACAGATAAGATATGTTATTAACAGTAAGCAAGTTGGGCAATCTTCACCAGCTTTATCTGTTTGTTACATACATATATACAAAAATATTTATCGCTCCCGCTGATTTCTGTACTTTTAAATATACTAATGTACTACAACGTTGACATAAAACCAACTATGTATGTATTACAAATTCGAGCACTATAGGTGCACGAATGTAAATTAATAATGTTTTATATGTTAATGGAATTGTAATGTATTTATTGCATAATTATTTATATATTTCTATTGTATGTTTAAATAATATTG
>DWUN01004013.1:0-11272 GCA_018249975.1 Passova gellias
TATAGTTTAATAAAACGTTTACTTTATGATAAATATATATGTAAATTTTATAAGTTCGTATTACGTTTAATAACATAGCATTAATCTAAATACAACAAACAAAGCGCAAAACAAAGCAAATTGTGAAAGTACTAAATACCTCAAGAGAGCGAATAAAAACTAGCTTATTATCCGCCAGAGCAGAAACTAAGTCGCCATTGTTGAAAGTTGCAGTTTTCAATCTTGAACAACTTAGTCCATAATTCAGTCTCTCGGGACAAACTACGACTTCGCCTCACCGCTGGGAATTTGTTAGTTCACGTAAGAAGTTGATTATACGAGGCTGGCAAACACCGTTGACTGTTACGGCTCTTAAACACGATATTCCCTGGTGTGTGAACGGCCTAAGACTAACTTAAGCAATTTAACTCATAATAAGATCGACCGAACCCCCGCCATGAATAACGCGAGCAACCGTTGACTTTATTTGTATTTTATTTAAAATTGTACTTATTGTGCATATTTAAGTGAGATAATCATTTTTTTAAATCATTTTCAGTATAGATTAGCGTATGATTTATGACAATAAGTTCTGTACTTTGGAATTATTTTAGTACATTCGGTATATAAGAAATTTCAAGTCCATTAATCATATAATTAAACGTTTTGTATAGAGTTACATTTTTCTAAATTGCTCGACTTAATCCATAATAAAGTCTCAAAGTACCGACTACATAAAAAATGCCGCCAACGGAATGACAAAGTCCTTAACACGCCAGTCCCCTGTGTGTTAATTGTTTAATAGAGACTCAAACAAAAATAAAAAATGTACATGAATAGGTTATGCTGTTTGCACCTTTTCAAACACGAAGACAGTTAAAGATACTATACAATTACTTCAAACATTACAATAATCGATCGGGAAGAGGCTAATAAGCATCAAATTTCTTCGTCTACTTAACTGCATTAAGTTAATAAAATAATAATTTATAATATTATAATCAATCGATCAAAGTAAGCTCGACCACTTATCTTAGAGGTATATACGAGTACCTATATTATTATAGTCATCCATTAACAATGAATTCTAAGGTACAAAATGCTATCTTGTTTATGATATAACTAACGAAATATAGCACGTTGGGACATAATGGCGCACATCTCCGTCAAATCCTCGACACTGCCGCGTGTCGCTCAATGATAAGCGTCCGATGGAGCAGAGCGTAATGGTGTAAGTTGTAAGAAAATACGTTTACCGTTTGTAATAATAATAATATATGACTGGCCTCGTGGTCGTGGTTAAAGACCATGCCTGCAAAACCGGAGGTCGCGAGTTCAATTTACATCCAGGACACACATTTGTGTGATGAGCACATTTGTTTTTTTCTGTGTCTGAGTATAATTAAAATATCTATAGAAATACTATATCGTATGTTTATCAGCTGTCCGGTTACCATAACACAGTTTTGATATAAATGACAAGTTTTTTCTTGATTAGCTGAAGGACTTTGATGGTGTTTGTATTAACTCCATAAGTTTTTGACTTGAACCATATACGTAGGTACAATGTAGCAACAACGACAATAACTGGCCAGCGAGTAACAAGCGACAGTAAAGGCTCCAGTGTCTCTATTTCGGTACGAAAATGGACTTCCAACGCCGTAATTTCACAAATGACACCCGATGCGAGCATACATATTATGTACGTACAGACATAGTTTGGAAATTAAGTTTCGTATTAAAATGATGTGACATCTAGAAATGATAATTATTGTATTTGACTGGCCTCGTGGTCTAATGATTAAGGACCCTGACTGCTAAACCAGAGGTCGTGAGTTCGATTCCGACCCAGGACGAACATGTGTGATGTGCACATCTGTTTGTTTTGTGTTTGGATGTAATAAAAATATGTATATTAGTATTATATGGTATGTATAATATGTATGTTTATCGGCTGTCTGATTACCCTAACACAGGGATTGAATTACCTAATTTGGAATCGGATAGCCATGTGTGGAATTGTCCTCAGTTATTATTATTCACGCGTGGGTGAATCCTCAGACGCATTTAGTATTTATCTATTTACCCTTTATTGGTATTTTAACAATGGGCGGAGTTAATGCCTAGTGGCATTCTCTACCAGCCAATCCTTGGCGTGGCTGTGAATAGCAGTAGGTGCCAATAAATCTGATTAGTACACTTACTTTTAATTTTTGCAGCTGACCTCTCAGTTACGTTCTATATTCGAATAAAAAGAAAATTCTCACCGTCTTTTTGTCCCGCTGAAGTATAATAAAAATCGCAACACCAGAGGGCACAGTAACATCTGCATAATTCGTGGCGCGCTGCCAGGAAGAGAAAATACGTGACAGATACAAAATATTTAACTTCAAATCCTACTTCCCACGTGGCTACATCGCAGCATACTAACGGCACGTAACCTTAAGCAGGGTCGGCTACACCACAATCTTTTCTTAGGGCCGAGAGATGACTTTGTGTTGCGGCTTATTGGTTTCACTACGACCACTAAGCTTAGGCATAGGTCTTGATTAATTGTCACCACCCAGCAGCGATTGCCAAGAATGTAAGGTAAGTAGTGTGTGTAAAGTTTGTTACGGCTGGCAGGGTAACATCAGCAGTGAATTTGTGGCTGATCGCAAATAGAAGTTTTGTTCCGAATAAAACAGTATAAAGATGTCCGCTGCGGTGTCACACGTGATGTGCCAAAATTTTAAACTTCTCTTACATTGAAAAAAATCCTAAAACAATTGTTTAACTTTTACTCGGATAAATGTTGATACGTAGTTCGAGCGCTATGCTTGAAAAGATTCCAATTATATAATACATTCATCACAGAGTAAGTGACGTTTATTCAGCGGACAATAGCGCGCGATATGACGAAAATTTTCAATTAAACAAAACAAAACGTCGCTCCGCCTTCGAGGGTATTGTGTGGCGCGACAGTCGGCAGCGGCGGACGGCGGAACGCGGGTTGGTCTCGCTAAATAATGTTCCATTTGCAAGAAAAATAAAAAGATAACAGGCAAAGCAAAGTTAAAGACTATAAATTACTTAATATTTATTCTAAAATTGATCATGAGTCTGAGTCATATTGTATGAGATTTTAAAATAACTGTTTTTTCAACTGATTTCAATTTCAACTGATCAACACGATACTGAAACACAAATAAATTTTTAAAATTTTTTCCTGTGTTTCTGTTTATCCAAGCTAATCTTTAGAACCGCTGAACCGATTGTAATGGGACTTGTACTGGAATATAGAGGAGGTTATGGGGCAACATATGGGCTATTTTTATCCTGAAATTCCCACGGAATTGACACAGCTTGTTTATACATATATAAAATTGATAACTTTTGTAACATTATAATTATTTGTTATTATTTCATTTTATTGTTTTCGATTGCAAGGTAAATGTTCACACTAACTACTTATCTTTATATAGTAATAGTATCGAAATGCTGCAGTACCGAAATGAGTTTAGTCCGCGACGGTAGGAGGCGGATATCCGGCGCTCGCGGCGGGTAGAATAGCGCACACTAGCGCCACTGCGTTTGCAATATTTCCACTAATAACGTAGGAACCTGTACACTAAATGTAAAACATTTTAAGATTCACGTTGAGATAAAAATATTGCCTACTTTCATTGCGAATTTATTTTGAACAATGCATGGGGGGGATTAAAAATATCCAAATTTCATTTCATTGCTATCCGTATTTTTATCTTAAAGTTCCGATATTTAATACCTGGTGCAAATAAATGAATTGAGCGACGTTAACGTAAAACTAACATTGACGGTAACTTATGACAAGTTTATAAAAAGCAGAAGAGGAGAAAGAAACTTGTCACGGCCGCGACCGGGGCGACTCCGTTAGTGTTAAGGCGAAATATGCGTGACTGTGCATGATAAAATATTACGAAATGTTGGCACATATAATTAACAAATGCCGTGTGTCGTATGTGTGTAAACTTAGTTTCATATTTCACGTCCTACCTAAAGGTTACACCACCAGAGCAATGTTTTAAATCAACTTCCACTCCCATAAAACTATTAGGTACTGTATTAAGTCATACAGCGGCAAAACACTATGGTGTTCATGATCAAACAAAGGAATATTGTTAGATATAAATCGCAGATATGATGAGCTACGATATAGAAACGTGATGTTTGATTTATACTGATCGTTCTTATATCTCATATCATTGATTCATTTATCGCTTCAGTTAGATATAAGTATCCATTTAGATTGAAAAACGTTACGTACGGCCCTAATCTGTCTTGTTGGCAACGTGTGGTTTGACAAACCTTAAACGACTTTAAGAACATTACACACAGCATTCCTAAATAGAGTAGGCATACAAAGCTCGTCCTTATTTAAAGTCATGTTCAAGTACAGAAACGTGCAGGTACATTTAATTAGAATATAACAACGTCTATTATTAATAACGACCCATTTAAAAAGACAAATGAAATTAAATTTTCACTTCATACAAGTACACTATTTCAATTTTAAAATCTAGAGACATTATCAGTCATTTTTATAAAAGTAAAGTAAATTGCAAGATGAAGATTATTTATTTAGCTCTTAATACTTAAGGCACCAAAAACAGCTAGCGGTTAGCTGCGCGGTTAAAGGCTAGGGCGTATAAAATTTAAACGCATAAGTGAGATACAAATCGCGGCAGACACAGCGAGCTAGTATCTCCCCTCGCTTCCTGCAAGGGCGCTTGTACTGAATACCGGCTTCATTCAGACGAGTTACGACATCAACGACACGTGTTTTGTTATCATCATCGTCAATTGTTCATCTCGCAGACGTTTATTGTTTATCTTTAGAAATGCTCTCAGCAAAAAAAGCTCAACAATGCGGCCCTCTCGGAACGAAACAATTAAGGAAAAGCAATTTTGAAATAGAATTGCAAAAATTTAATTAAACAAACAATTTTCATTTACGCCAGACTAAATCAAATCTTCCGATAAGACAGTGTTATCAGATATTAGATATTATTCTAGCTTTACAAATAAATCACCAAAAATAATATAAAATTATCAGAGTTTGAAGTAAAAAAATCCCTGGACAGTTATTATGTCAACACACTACCAAAAGACTTGCAGTTATAAAGGCGTCAGTCCACCGAGGATACGCTATTTCGGTCCCTACGTACACAGGCGGCCTTTGAAATTTTAATCGTTACATTCACCCTGTCCTGATGGCACACTAGAGACCACGTGTTACCATGTATTCATCGCGGGGACAATTCAAGCTGTATATAAAAAAAAAACAAGTTTGTAGCAATTATTTCACACATAACAGCGTTTTTTAGTTTCGACGCTAACGCAACTGGATTGTGATGTTGACATTTCTGTAACGAATTGTCAGAAATATAACATTTATTTACCTTGTACGCTGTAATTTGTTGGGCGATATTCGAACTTATACAAAGTAGGTACTTACATAACATAAAAGGGTGCTATGTTGTGGGTCACTTTAGTTTTTTTTTGTTTCTAATTAAAAGGTATAATAAAATAAAATATAAATAAAGAAAATAATAATAATTTTAATACTGAATAAAGATTTTATTCTTTCTTACAAAACAGCTAAATCTAGCGGAAGTTTTCAAAGTAACAGACAGACAAACAGACAAACTATGGATTCTACGAAACAATTACTAATATCCTGTCAAAACAATCTATGGGAATTTTGCTGTAACAATGAAAATATGTTACGGCTAGTAAAATATTGTTCCATAAACGTAGGTAATGAAGATACAGAGAAAGGAGTGCGCAAAATATAATGCAAAGTAAATTATTTCAAAACAGTGTGTAGAAGTTCCGGTAATGGTCCAACAGTTAATATTAAAACATGCATAGTCGTATGCCCGTACGAGCTTGCACTATGGAGTTTATCGCCTGAATGCATGCACGTCGCATGAATAATTTCCACATACCTTTATTTTCGCTGAACAACAGGTTCGTGTTATGAAAATTTACAGTAAATTAACTACTGTATACACTTTTATCGAGATTCAAATCAAATTGAAACATTTTTATTACAACAGTTAAATTTTAATTTCAAAGATATTTTACAGTTAAATTTCAATATGGCAAGAGATTTAGAATCTACAAATTAATCTTTATGAAACGTTAAAGAACAGAAAATACAGTTTAATAAGACGCTGAGATTAATTGAAATAATGTAGATTTGTTTAATAGAAGACTAAAATCAACTATATCGATGGGACCGTCAATTTTATCTTGCCAAATGTAGCTTTATCGTCAAGAATGATCGTAGTAAAAAATGTTTCATTCAACGTGTAAAATGTAGTGAAGATCAAAGTTGCCGTGTGAAATTCTTGCTTTGCAATAGCATTCGGTACAAAATAACATATTTTTAAAGTCCTATTTAAAATATTCCTCTTTGTTATTAGGACATTTACACAGAAATAATTTATAAGGGTAGACTGTAATGTAGTTTCATTTCTTTTCATAGCCCAAAAAGCTTCCCACCTAATCCCATGCGCTGTGCGCGCATAAAAACCGTGAAATGCGGCGTCGCGTCGCGTCGAGTCGAGTTCTTTGGGGGAGAATAGAAGCATCATTTGTATGGACGAAACGCACAAAAATAATTCTAAGATTTTATCCCCCTGATTCCACATCACGTAAATCTGCTGGGTGAATTTAAATACAACTTCGTAGCGAGTAACTTTCTTAGTCGAAATGAACTGTAAACAATTTTTTTATCACATACAGACTGAGGCGAATACGACAATATTTGCCGAGCAATATTTATACATATTGGAATCGCAGAAGCCAATGTGAAGGGTTAGTATTTATCTTATGAAATTATGTATTATAGGATATTAACATAGTTAAGGGACCATGAAAACTATTTATGAAATAATTCTACAAGTTTTGAATAAATAGTGAATTTAAAAATGGAGCAATAGTAGATGTTGGAATCACAGTCTCCCACCGGGCCTAGGATTCAAACCTGGCACGTCAAAATTGGTAACAACAAACTATGTTCGAATAGCTGCATACTGATGAACTGAAGGGGAAAAAATGTAGTTTATCTCTTTAAGTCCGTCTAACCGCTTGAAAGTCAGGATCACGAATGAGACGCATTACGTTTGCTTATTTAATCATTAACCAAAACGTCCAGTACTTACGTTCCATAGCACACTGTGTTGTACTGAATATTCAAATAAACAGTAGAATGTCTATAGTGCATATAAAATATGAATTGAATCCTTGACGAAAAAGTTGATCAAAAGTAATATTTCCACGATACACCACACGCATTCTGTAACTTGTGCACTGCTTTAAAATTTAAAGCTTATTTAAATTCACCCCTAACACCGCAACCGAAAATGGTCTTAACTAACACCGAAAACACTCAGCCGCTCCGGGACTATTTTGGTCGCCCCTTTTAGGACTGTTAAAATAGAATGTTGGCGACCCAGAATATAAAATTCAATAACTGATGTATTAGAGGGTTAACCTACATAAATATAATTGTGAGGGTCCCGTGAAGTTCATTCAGAAATATGACATTCTTGTTACAATAAATGTATTATGACATCGAGGTACGTGAAATTTGCGCCGTAATGTCTTATTTATCACCTCATATTCAGCACAGAAAAAATCTTTGGTAAACGTATGTTTTCACTATGCCAAGACTAGTTGCTTTGTGAAAGAAAAGCTTATAAATATTTACAGAAAATTCTTAGCTTTCTTCTTGAAAACAGTATTTTATTGGTGTTATTAAAATAAAAGTTAAACGATCATATTTACATATACACCAAAGGCACAAAATCCACACAAAATTTCATCGCGTTCACTAAGGTGAACACTGACTTTTTGGTCGTTTATAGCACAGTCTTAGTGTGAAAACATGTACTCGTAAATATACAACGGAAATATTCATGAAATCCTACTTCTAAGGTATTATGCGTGTGTACAAATATTAAGTGGAAGTGGCAAAACCAGCTAAACGTCTTTGACTGTAAGTATTTCTTATGTATTAAAGACGACAAGAGATCGGACAAATTTAAATAAAAATAGTAGGTACGTTCGATTTGCGTGAAGTTCTGTTTTGAAAGTGTTTGTGATTCATATGTCTGCGTTTCACCGCTTCCTAAAGCATATATGTAACTTCGAATGTTTCAACTATAACTCGGTAGCAGACTATTCGATTACAAAAAAAATCTCAAACGCTAAAAGAACGCATTAAGATTAATTATCTCGTATTAAAATTTAAGACACTCTATAAATCGGATGAAATATAAAACGATTATAAAATATATTTGAATGCCAAAGCAAAATAAATGTCTAAAATTTCGAGTCTTATGAACTATCCGTTTATATAACTTCGCTTAGCGCTGTGCAGTTACTCTACTTAGTTAACTAGAAAACGTTTATAGCCTCTCGCGAGCTGTTCTAAAATTAGCAAGGGCCAACTGTTTTATATTATCAACTTACACCACGTGTGTTCGGCTTTTATTAAATCTTTAACCATTCGTTCCGCTATAAAAAATACATATATTTTAATGGAGATGTGTGTATATGACTGCAAAGGAAACATTCATTTTAAACATTTAATCCGTAATCTCCCTTATGATCTGCAAAATGTACTGAATATATTACACAATAAAATAAATAAATAACTTAATATTAGGCTTAACAGTGAGCCACAGTTTATGTAGGTAACTTCTATAGTCTTTTTTGTTTCGTTCCGTCCATATCCAATTCATTCTTATACAAGTCACGAGTTTTAGATTAGATTAAAATTTTACAAAGTATCGATACTTTGTACGATTCAATCACACTATTTACATTAATAAATATTTTGGAAGAAGTTAAAATGCTATATAAAATGGCAGATTTAACGCCGAAATATCAGAAGGACCTCCGAATATAATATTTCCTGTGTTCGTAATAAATAAATATTTACGGGGTAGATCGTCCACATTAATAATATTAAAAACTTCTGACACAGAATATTGTTCGATAATGCCCATTCCAAACCAATCAATGGCTACCCGTTTTTTTTTAAAAGAAAAAAAACAGGATCTTAATAAATATTTAACATTAACAAAACTAAATCTGCGCGTAAATACATCAGCACGGAACATTGAACCATCGTAATTTCCATATCTTGTATGGAAAAAAATATTAGCGTAACGTGTGTAGCCGTATGAATATTAATGAATATCGCATGTTACGAGTACATCATAATTATTATATGCCAACGTGTAAGCCCATGGGAATTTTAAAGTCGTGAAAATACTTAAATCTCAATAACAAGTGCGATCGTAAATCTCGATTACGATATAATAATGTAATGGTGTAAAAAATAAAGTACGTATAAGTATTATCTTGAAATTTGTATTAACTGCAATAAAATCGACGTCGAGTGGCGACCACGTCTCGGCAAATGGAGTACAGGTCGCCCTCCTACCAGGTGGTCTAATGACCTGAAGAAAACAGTGGGATACCACTGGATTTTGAAGGCTCAGAACTGGACGAAGTGGCGCCGATTAGGGGAGGCCCGCGTCCAGCAGTGGACATGTAAAGTTTGATGGATGGATGGCAATGAAATCCTATTAACAGAGATCACCGTAAATGTTGCATTTATCAGTATTATTATCATCACCGAAGCCGTTACTCCGTTTGATATTTCTTAAAATCCAATCTCCAGTGCGTACTAAACGGCAGGTTGATTTCACGCCCTCATGCACTGACGAAAATTTATTATCACAAGTACATTCTCGATTTTCGAACGGTGGGTACGTTTGGGTATTATACCCAACGTCGTTGCCGTTAAACCCACATACAATAGAAATAAACAAAATAATTTAAACTACGTATGCACATACCAACGTTTACATACCGAAGAACAGTGGAATTGTACATTATTGTAGTTCGAAATAAACATACGAAATTCAAGTTAATAATTAAAAATTTACACAAAATTAAAGAAAAAGATCAATCGTTTAAAATTAAGAATAATGTAAGAGTTATGCTATAATCGAATTCTTTGTACCAATTCATAGAAAGGCAGATTGAAATCCAATTATCAACTTCTAAACCTGGTGTTTTAGATTTTCCATATTGCTCTCACAGTTAGGTGGTAAAATGATCAGATAATTTATGTTAGAAAAGAAACATTTACATTTCTGCCTCAAATCTTAATTTTATCTTCACACGCGGTCTATTGAATGATAATACATCTTCTAACAAGATTATTTATAAGCCTACATACCTACATGCCTGTTAGCAGAGACGCCCGAACAGGCGTTTCAAATTCTTATCTATGGCCTTGAGTCGCATCTGCGAACTTAGGCTTACTATTCAGTGTTTAGCACACAGTACACACGCGGTATATTTATAGTTTGCTATTACGAAGGTATGAATAGCATTTCTTTATATTGTAATTTTTTGTGAGCAAATATTTAAAAAACACCCGATTATTAGTAGTCGATCCTATCTACTAGCATATGTATTATAAGTGCAGTCGCCGAAGTATTAGTGGGCTTTAAAAAAAGCTCTTTTTTCGTCTTTCTTGAAGATCTCGCATGTTTTTGCGCTTCAGAAATACATTAGGAATAAGCAAATTTCACATTTTAGACGAGTTAGTAAAAATCAGTCTTTGTCAATGGAACCTCTTTGTTTCTTGTAATGCGATGGAATATTAGTTACAAGTACAGTTCCCGTTTGTAGAATATACCTAGCGGTCTATTGTGTACACTAGATCTTTCACACAAACGATCGCTACCCAGCTGCCGAGTTGACGCTATATTAACGACTTACAAATATACAGGTTTGCCCAACATCATTTTCATGTATAGACCTGCTGTTCTTAGGTTAACATCTGCTGGGTATAACTCCGGGTGCTCACACATCATAATGATTAATAAATTATTTAAAGTCTAGAGGAGGTATTATTTAAGGTATAAAGCCTTTATTTTCACTTGTATAAACTTTGCAGAGTAAATTATACATGTTAAATTACATAATATCACCATATTTTCCACAAAGACGTGAACATTCATGGTTTCAGAAGTTTAAAATAGGGTTGTCTTCGTTTGCATTAAACTAAGAGATTACATATACTCGTGTTGCGGAATAATAAGCTCTTCAATAAGGTTTGTATGAAATAGTGGAGGAATTTAGAAATATTTATAGATAATAATAATAATAATAATAATGATGTGCAGCATAATTTTCTTATGATTCTAATTCAAAGAAATAAATAAAGAAAATAAAATAC
>DWUN01004014.1:0-11271 GCA_018249975.1 Passova gellias
TGGTGAAATGTGGGGGTGTACTACACTCCTCTGCCTACCCCTTCGGGGATTACAGGCGTGATGTTACGTTAATAATAGTAGGGATATAGTTAATAACGATAATGGTGTCGTCGCGGTGCAGCATCCCAGACGCGGCGCGGCTGCGGCGGGCGGCGCGAGCTGGTGCTGGTGGTGGAGGGCGCGCTGTTCGCGTGTCCGTGGGGCGCGCTGCGCGCCGCGCCGGACGCCGAGCCGCTGTGCGAGCGGTTCGCGCTGCTGGCCGCGCCCGCGCTGCGCCCGCTGCGACACTCGCGCTCGCCGCGCACGCGCGCCCACCACGACCACGGTACGACCCCACCTCCCACCGCCGCTCACTCTATAAATATTTCACTTTTCAGCTGCGGACGTCACGCCACATGCCCGTCAAAATTTCATGTTCCACAATCTTGCCCAATTTCCTAATGTGTCGATTACCCTTAGATCTGTGTATTATTTCAGAAATCGTTTTATAAAATTCGTACCTAAAACCTTGAAACATTTGAATATCAACAACTTATCTCCAAATCCTTGTTTTTAATGCACCATATTCTTTCCCTGTGAATAGCGACAGCGAGCGCGGGCGGCGCGGGCGGCGGCGCTGGGGGCGGCAGCGAGGCGGGCATGCGCTGCGTGGTGGTGGGGGGAGCGCGCGTGGGGGGCGCGCGCTGGGCGGCGGCGGGAGCGCAGCTCAAGGAGGCCGAGCTGGTGGCCGACATGCTGCGCGTAACGCCGCTCACCGACTACCAGGTACTCCTATATACCCTTTTATTGGTGAAGGTTAAATCATTCAGAAAGTTCGCACTACCACGGGAGAGACATTGCTCCATAAGCAAATATCAAACTAATTACCTAAGTAAAAGATTCAAATTTGAACATCCGGAGAACATTTTACAAATTGCAAGTCTTTAAACACGTCATATATCCGAACACGACGCTCCGTAATCAATTCACATTTCATCATTTCATCTGGAGTATTTATTTGCAGGCATCTAAAGAAGCAGTCCTGACGCAGCTGCCGCAGGCGGAATGTATACACTTTGCCACTCACATTTGCTGGAAAACGCCTGGCATCGTCCTCAGTCCGGGCGAAGTGGTACGTGCCGTTGAGAATACACCGTTCAGACGTTCCATGAAATTATACTCAGTTACCTAGAAGCATACTAGGTGACTTAGTATCTTAATTTGAGACCAGTTTTGACATAATAATTTCATTTAAAATTCTATTAAAGGTCGATTCGCAAGCGAAACGCCTTCTCAACACGAGCGTGGGCAGCGGGGCGGCGGACGCGTCCACTGAAAATGAAGAAGAAAGTTCGTATCCCAGCAAAGAAATATCATGTTCAATGTATGCTTAATGATATATTGATTTATTCATTCATTCTTTTATTTATGTATTCTTTTTATCAGACGCGGAGCTGGCTCACAGTAACGAGGAGCTCCCGCCGGCGTCCGAGTTCATGCTGACGGCGGCGGAGATCATGAACTTGAAGATTACAGCGCGACTGGTGAGGAACGAGCTTTTTCCTAATCTGTATCAAGCGCATCTTTAACTTGTATTTAATTAATTGAGCAGTGACGGTATAGTGGTTCGAAATTCAGCCTCCCACTAGATGGGTCTAGATTCAAATTCGTTCCAGCATCTCTTGACTTGTTACGTGCGTTTTATAATTTAAAATATCAGTCAGTTCTGGCAGCGATTACCATTAGCATGTTGTCACTATTTCGTAGACGTTTTTGCAAAGAATAATAATAATAATAGTAAATGATAAAGTACAGAGATTTCACCAAAGAAATCAACAAGCAGTGGTAAGTCCAAAAAGTACAAATTGTCCCCATTGTCATATTATCTACAGGACAAACAAAACGAATATAAGTATTATAATATATATTTATCAGCTGTCCAGTTACTAACACAGGCATTACATTGCCTAATTTGGAATCAGATAGCCGCGTGTCCTCGATTTATTATTATTCTTAATAACAATACAACAGACTAAACTTTTTTTTTTTTAATATTACCCCAGGTGGTGTTGTCGTGCGCGCCGTCCAGCGCCGTGCTGCAGGAGGGCGAGGGCGCGGGCGCGGTGCGCGCGGCGGGCGAGGGCGTGTCGGCGCTGTGCCGCGCGCTGCTGGCGGCGGGCGCGCAGGCCGTGCTGGTGGCACTGTGGCCGGCGCCACAGGACACCGCCACCAAGATACTGTACCGCGCGCTCTACTCCGCGCTGCTGCAAGGCAGCCGGGTCGCCAAGTGAGTCCCACTAACGTTGCAATACTTTCCTCTTATTCCTCAGTGTTTTTTTTTTTATATTCATATGTATGATTCCACATACTTTTGTTATTTTTTTCAATTTGTGTCTAATTTTTTTTTCCCATTTTCTCTACTCATTTTTATTAAGGTTGGTTTTTAATTTTTCTAAAAACGAGGTCTCTGCGGATTTTAAATGGTAGCAACGCATCGCTACCCAACTTATATAGAAACTTGCAATTTGTCTTTTGGAAATTTTTCTCACCGGCTTGTTTCTCCCGATCTCCTATAGCCTGAAGGGCGTACAAAGCCGAAAAACTAAAACATGACCGCCGTTGAGTTTGTCTGAGTATATTATATCTTATAATGAAATAATCGATTTGAATTTGAAGTAATACTAATTACACTTAATTAATTAATTACTTACATGTACGCAATCCCGTTATCGATAAGTACATCTTGCGTATTTCCGAATAAACGATCATTATGTGCTTTCCATAAGCCATATTTCCATCCTAACATGGGTTGACTGATGGAAAGTCCGCCCTTCGTTAACAATAGTAAATGACCTCGCAGGGCTCTGGGCGACGCCATGCAGACGGTGCGGCACACGAAGCACTTCGCGCACCCGGCGCACTGGGCTGGGCTGGCGCTGCTCGGCGCCAACGTGCGGCTCAGCAACAAGGTGGCGCTGCTCGGGCAGGCGCTGTGCGAGCTGCTCGCCGCGCCGGACAAGTGCCGGTAACCAATCACCACTAACACTTTAAACTGATTGGCCCTGTAGTCGAGCAGTTAGAGACCCTGACCGCAAAACCAGTGGTCGTGGGTTCGATTCCCACGCGGGGCGAACATTTGTGTTATGAGCACATTTGTTTGTTCTGTATCTGGGCGTAATGAAAATAAATATTATATTGTATGTTTATATTTGTGTTTATCAGCTGTCCGGTTACAAAAAAAAACAGGCATCCAATTGCCTAATTTGTATTCAATAGCCCTGTGTGGAACTGTCACCAGTTATATTATTATAGTTTGAATTATGTGGTAAAAATTTTGGTGACTACATGAATCTTTTCTAAATGTAATATATTAAAGCATTTATTGAACTGCATTGGATTAATCTGTATCCCAACAAACAATGCATCCACAAATGATTGCATGACAATAACACATTTTTTTCTATTACTAACCATAGTATATATTAAAGATATGCTGTAACTTCAAATACAAATCGTACTCTCCTTCCAGCGATGCTCTACGAGTGTGCCTGCACTTGGTAGAGAAGTCTCTACAGCGGATAGTGAGAGGGCAGAAGAACGCGATGTACACGACGCAAAAGAGCATCGAGAACAAGGCGGGCGCGGCGTCCGGCTGGAGGGAGCTGCTCATGAGCGTCGGCTTCAGGTAACCCATCGCTACGAGTATACTCGTATTACATCGGTCTCTTTTGAACTAAGTCTCTGATCCCCTCTGTAAACCCCAGCTATTATATTTTAAAGTAATAGGTACTAGCTGTGCCCGCGACTTCTTCCGCGTTTGAATGTAAATTGAAATAGTAGCCTAAGTTACTCCTTATTACATTAGCAGTGTGGCAGTAAATGCCCCGTCAAAAACGGTCCAGCCGTTCCAGACCATTTTACGTGTTATGTTACGATTGCAAACGTTTTACATGTTATGTTACAATTGCAAACATTTTACATGTTATGTTACGATTGCAAACAGTTTACATGTTATATTACGATTGCAAAATATTTTACATGTTATGTTACGATTGCATACATTTTACATGTTATGTTACGATTGCAAACATTCATTCGCAATTGCCATTCAGGTTCGAGCCGGCCGCTAACGGGATACCGTCGAGCGTGTTCTTCCCGCAGAGCGACCCCGAGGAACGACTGACGCAATGCTCCGCCAGTCTACAAGCACTGTTGGGTACGGACTGTGGTATTAATGTAGGATTCGATAGGGTTGTGTGGGTGTGTTCATGTGTATGCGCGTGCATTTGGGTGTACATGTGTGCGTGGGGGGGAGGGGGGAAATAATGTGTATACATGAGGTTTCTTCGTATTTCATGATAGTTTTCCATAGAATTTTTTTTATATAAAATAGAAGATAGTAATGAGAATTGTTGCTTTTTGAATTTGCTTTTACATCGCCGTAATTGACGGATGGTGGCAGTTGTGCGTTTAAAAAACGATGAATGTAGAAGAAGCACTCAGCGCTCAGTGCTCACCGCCTACCCCATTACGGTCCTAGCGCGAAGGTATAATTAATATGGGACTGTTACGACCAGGGCTCACGCCGACGACGCTGCAGGCGCTGTCCAAGCTGATCTCGAACGGCGACGTGGCGGACGACATCATCGGCGTGGTGCGCTCCGTCATCTCGCAGTTCTCCGTCAAGAGCTCGGAAAGCGACACCATTGAGGTCGCTGTCAATGTTCGGTACGTACCCTCGCTATGGAAGCAAGCTATCTATTGATCACTACATACAATAGAACAAAGTCTTAAAACAATCTTAGACTGCACTTCATTTACCATCAGGTGAGTTCGCAGTCAAACGCAAGCTTTTCGCTCAATAAAAAAAAGTCGCTTTCCGCTATCTGTCCCTATGTATGCTTAGATCTTTAAAACTACGCAACGGATTTTGATGCGGTTTTCGTTAATAGATAGAGTGATTCAAGAGGGAGGTTTATATGTATAACTAGCGTTTGCCCGAGACGTCGTCCGCGTGGAATAGCGACTTTGGGTAACATTTTAACTTTTTAGGATACCTTTATTGCAAATAATACAGGTACAAACTGCTGTGCATCTTAGAAAATTAAAATGTGCCCGAAGTCACTATTCCACGCGGACGAAGTAGCGAGCAAAAGCTAGTCAATAATATATTTTTTCCGACGCAAAAAAGAAAACGTTTTCGAACAGTGGAAATGAGTAGTAAACATCTACATCTGTCTCTGTCTGTCATTAGTACTGTCCCTCTTCATATGTCGTTCCCTTCTCTCCGTACACAGGTTGTGGCGCGTGAACGGGTGTCATGAGCTGCTGGCGTCGCTGGGCTTCGACCTGGCAGAGGTTGGCCAGGACGAGGTGACGCTTCGCACCGGCAAGGCCGCCAACAGGCGACACATACAGTTCGTGCTACAGGCTTTGCTCGCCCTCTTCGGTAAGCGTACAAGTTGCAAATACATGAATATAATTTAAAACACCAACTTTGTGGCAAATTCCAAATTAGTCAATTAAAATCCCGTGTTACGCCAACCGGGCAGCTGATAAACATAAGCTATACACATACGAGTACGATTAATTAATTAAATGAATTATAATCTATAACTTTAATTAAAATGTTATGTAATTATTTTTTTTGGATTTTTTTTTGTAAATTTATAATAAATTTTAATACTTGTCTCAAAGTCCTTAAATGAATGTAAGGATGTTTTGGTATTTTTAAATAGCAGTATTAAGCTCCACGGTGCTTTGACAAATCATAGCATTTTTGTCTATCTGTCTGTCATCCGGCTTTCACGCCAAAACTAATGGACGGATTTCGATGAAACTTTTTTGTTATATAGGTATTCGACCTCGGCAACATATAGGCTATAATTTATTTAGAAACACTCCAAATGTTGCGCAAAGTCACTATTCCACGCGGACGAAGTCGCGGGCAAAAGCTAGTTGTTAATAAAGACACTGATAAAGGCCCTGTTCCTTTATGCTAAAACTGTCTTGTTTTTCATGGCACGTCATGGACTCGAAACAGATACCCAAGAGGCGCCGCGCAGCCTCAGCTTGGAGTCAAGCTCCAGCGTGGAGTCGCTCGCGTCCATCGACGACGGCGAGTTGGAGCCTCACTCGGACGGCGAACCGCCTCCCAGACAACATCGACGTATGTATCTCGTTGCATTTATCTCTGTCACAAGTTTCATTACAATATGTCTTTATTTTTAATCTAAAGCTAAACCAGTATTTTCTGAGAGCCCGGTGACAGGGGAATGTTAGAAAAACCTGGAAATAAAATTGTAATGGTAAAAAATTTCACAGAAGAAAGCGTCTCATCGGTACCGCCTCCTCCTCTGCCTTTGGGATCTTGCGGAGGAGCATTCACGATGTACGTAAGAGGATCCGCCGCCACCACGGAACTGGGTCGAGGGGAGCCCGACGGCAGGACCGCGCCGCCGCCTGCCCCCCCGCCGCCCCGGTACAGGGGCGAGAGCGACGCCGCGTTCACGCCGTCCCCCCCGGCCGCCGCCCCCGCCGCCGCTACCGCCCCCCCGCGGGACGTCTCCCTCGCGCTTGCCCACCAGACCAAGATCAGGACATTGTACACGCGACGCCCTCCGTCCACCGATGACTCGGACTGGGAGAGCTCCGGACACGACACGGTGTTGAGACGTCGGCCCGAACACTCGCACGCGCGGTACCTCGACGCGTTCTACGACCTCGCGGCGGCGCAACCGCGACGGACCGCCGACGAGGAGAAGCCGGACCAAGCGGCCAGCCAGCCGTCCACTTCCAAGAGAGCGCCCAGACCGAAAATGGGCACGAGCAGCAGGGACTCTATGGCGCAAGTGCGGCACATGAGCGGCGAACTCACCCCCACCATATCCGAAGTGTACCACGAAAGGAACATAGGACTGGGCCTCGCGCCTCCTCTCGCCGAGCTGCTGCTGGCGGAGGATTCGAAGACGGAGATGAGAGCGGCCAGCTCCAGTGAGAACTTGCTTCTACAGAACTTGGAGAAGTTAGGGCTGTTGGGCGACACCAGCGAAACGGACGAGCGCTGGTGCGGCGGCGGCGCGTCGCGACCGTGGCTGTCGGCGCCGCCGCTGGAGACCGACGTGCAGGGCTCCGACCTGACCACGGCGGAAATTATAGAAAGACAAACGAAATTCAAGAAAGAAGTGGAACCGAAAAGAAAGGAGGAGAACGTTTACGAACTGAAGCCCAAAGAAGAGGCTCCCGGACCGAGCGCGGCGGAGAAGCGGTCGGTGTCCCCTTTTTCCGAACTATCGCGTAGAGACGAGGGCGACGGGCGGAGTATAGCGGACTCGCACTCGTCCTACAAGGCGCTGGTGCTCAACCCGCGGCCGCCGTACCTGCCCGAGGAGGGCGAGCCCGGCATGAGCGCGAAGGCCGACGGGGGCAAGACGCATCCGCGAGCGCGCCGGCCCCCCGCGCCCCGCACCAGACCCGCTTACACTACTCTCGATTTTCCGCCGAGCAAACAGCTATAATGCTTTACACACATCGTTAATTCATGTAGCACAAGTATTGCAGCAGCGCGATAAACATTTTTTTGTAAAAAATAATCTACTCGTTAACGTAAACGGCTCTGAAGTATATAATTACTTTGAAACACATAAAGTATGTATGTTTCCTTGGCCATTATTTAATATATTTTTTTGTAATGTAATATTTAAAGTAATCATGAATAAACGTAATCTTAATTTGTAATTACTTACATTAGGTCATATTTATTTCGTTAAAATTGTAATTTATACAAAATATTGTGCGTAATTTAGGTGATATAACATTATAAACCTGTATTGTGTCTCTTGCCAATTTGTATGATAATAAAGAATGCGTAAAAATTATATGTGAAATACAACAGTTGAAAAATTTGTCGTATACTTATTTCAAGTCCAGTCGGTCGCGGTACCAACTTTCAAGCATTACGTAATATTAAATGCCTTTACACGCAATGACCTTGTGAACTAAATTTATAACTTATGTCAAAATAGAGCAGGTTATGTACAAAGTTGATTTCAGTTCTTTTATTTTACACATTTGACATTCAGGCTCTAGTGAGGAATTCAAAGTATTTTAAAACATGAAACAAAACCAAGTAAGACGATTTATATCAATTATCCAGTTTCGTAATAACAAGTCTTCAATTCGCAATAAATATGTTGTGTATATACTAGCTGCGGACGCGGGTTTACCCGTGTGGATATTCCATTCCATTTTTAATTAGCTATAAAATATAACATTGATAAAAATAGCCTAAGCTACTCTTTATAGCAAAATCTGCAGGCAGTAAAAATTCGGCAAAATCGGTCCAATATTTTCGGTGATAAGAACAGACAGACAGACAGACAACAATTATAGGAATCAGTTTTTAGTTATGAGTACTATATTTTCTTTCACATCCATAAGTGAATCCACCTAACATGACCATAGCTTTATGTTTTTAGACGGACTAAAACTGAGCACAAATATTCTCCTATAACTTGGAAACGGCCTGATTTTATTCCACTACTTACTCCTACTGAGATGACCTCTTAATATAATATTTATGTTCTACAATAAAGCAATAATTTATCAAACAATTACATGTCGTGTACGCTTAGTCTCATATGCTTTGAGATCCGTTTTTAAACTCGATAAACGATTCTCACAATACATAATATATCAGATGCATTAAAGCCACCGGTAAATAAAATAGATAACAAATACAAACACGTGATATCTATTCTCCCGCAGCATATAAAAAACGTTAGCAACAAGTCAATCGAGCCTTGAGTAAAGAGTGATTTATATAAACGTACGCTATACCCAATGAAAAGGTTTTAGGTATGCGGAAATCGTGGCGGAACAGAAAAAAATATAGCAGTCATTGAATAAATAAAAGAGATAATATATATGCCGATGAACTTTAAAGCGTTTAAGGATTCAACAAAACGCGAAAATGGACAAGGACGTTGTGAAGTAGTTCGCGAAACTCTTTGCTGGGATACAGTGTCGCTACAAGACCCGAATATCAACATGTCTTCGGTATTAATATCATTCACACTTACAACAAAAGCATGATATCTATACAAATCTTATAAAGAGGAAAGATTTGTGCGTGTGTGTGTATGCATGTAACAAATTTCAAAAATTCTTTCACCATTTGAATGCTACATGATCACTGATCAATATAGGCTATATTAATTAGCTTTTGCCCGCGACTTCGTCCGCATGGAGCAGTTTGTATCAATATTATTTGCAATAGAGGTAACCTAAAAATTAAAATGCTGCCCAACGTCACTTTTCCACGCGGACGAAGTCGCAGGCAAAATTTAGTAACTTATATGGCAGAACAACGTTTGCGGATTGAGCTAGTCATACATAAACCAAAGTACCAAACGCTAACATGTTATTGATTTGACATAATATATGATAAAGACATTTTATAAAATTGCGACCTTATCCATGCCACATGCGAAACCAAATTAATGTCTGGTTTAGTATTTGCGCCGGTAATATCGCCAACCGATTTGTTATATCGACATATTCAAAGACATGTGTTTGATTGACTGAGACTCGTCTTCACAGAGCCTAAAATACTGGAGGTAGGAAGATAGAAAGGTTGAGTGTAGGTAGAGCCTTTTATGACGTATGCACCCAGTAACAACGGATTTTTTGATTTTCAAGACAAAAATTAATATGTCAATGTAATTAAAAGTCATGCAAAACAATTCCAAAGGTCCAGATTATTTTATAACAAGAATGATGCCTACATTTTTTTCAAACGTTCCTAATATTTATAAAGTCGGTTCATAAACAAATTGTCTGTAAAATTTTATACAGGTATAAAATAATTCAGTCGCCAAATTCTGTTACTAGTTCTAAATAAATCTATGTGATTATAATATATTCAATTAATTTATATTCATAAAGAGAATTGGCGTTCTTATCTTGTGATTTAAACAGTTAATGGTAGCTTAAAAGCTGCAAATAATACATTCTATCAATACGCTTTAATTCATTAGCTACGCGTTGCACCGTTAAACAAATAGAATGTACCCAAAGTCAATATACTTTCATCAATTATAATACCTACTTCCTTTATTTACGCCCGTTAAGTGACCTGCATAAAAATTGTCTCAGCAAACCCATATACCGCCAACCGGCTGTCAATTGTGTAGAAATTTATATGAGTTATATAAAAACGACCATATCGGTTTCAGTCCATGAGTAACAAGAAATTGGCTATCGATAGCAATCAATTTGGTAATTGCTAGTTATATAAAGTAACAGAAAGCAGACCAAATATATATCTATATATATAAAAATGAATGTTTGTCTGTATGTCATCGATGAACTCTAAAACTACTGTATCGATTATTATGAAAATTGGTATATATATATATATATATATTTATGTATTTTTCCACGGAGAAGGTTTGTATAATATGCTCATTGATGCCACTCGCCACCTGGTGGCGCTGCAGAGCAGCAACTTCTGCCCCGTTCATCCGATTGTCATGAAAATCAGTATCACCATGTATTTTTCACAGAGGAAACGAATATGATATTCGTGTTAATGCAAGTTACCACCAGATGGCGCTTCCATGTATTAAGTTAAAATTTATTTTAGTTATTGGCGTAGCAACGCGCGCCGGGTACCGCTAATTATACATGTAAACCTTCCTCTTGAATCAATCTATTTAAAAAAAACCGCATCAAAATCCATTGGGTAGTTTTAAAGATCTAAGCATACATAAGAAAGACAGCCAAAAGCGACTTTGTTTTATACTATGTAGTGATTACATATTTTCTATTTCAACTCATTATAATTACTATATCATCACGCCAGATCTCTAACGGGTTAGACAGCCAGCACCGTTGCTAAATGTCCTTACAGACCTGACGTGCTTCGTCTACATGATATTTTTTCAACGTAGATTGTTACCATACTTGATACGAATTAAGTACAGATTTTTGAAAAATAGATACATAAAGTCAGGAACCGCGGCACCGTTAGAACATGTGTATCTGTGGGTCTGTTATTATCTGTGGCGGGTGTGCAAATTATCCCGAACACTACGTGACCGTCTACGGCTATGTACTGTCTTTCACCCCCCACCATTCACGATGTAATCGAGCATTCAATACTTTCTAACGCACGAAAGTGGAATGCAGCTTCCTTGAGAAAAAATCGCGCGCGCGGACATTAATGGTATCTAGTGGCCCTAACACGAACCTCTAGCGACAAAGTATTCGTACGGTAAATGGTAAAAAAAT
>DWUN01004015.1:0-11271 GCA_018249975.1 Passova gellias
CTCTGTCCCTATATCCCTATGTATGCTTAAATCTTTAAAACTACGCAACGGATTTTGATGCGGTTTTTTTTAATAGTTTGTGATTGAAGAGAAAGGTTTATATGTAAAATAACATCCATTAAATAGTGCAGAATACAGTTTTAGTTTATATGGCAGAACAACGTTTGGCGGGTCAGCTAGTATTATATATGGGACGCATATCTACACGGGAGCGGCGTGTTCCGTAATAAAATAATAGGAGAGTTCAAAATAACAGTGTAAAGGTATCAAATGCCTGCAAAGCTACTTCATGTGATATGATAGCTACACCACACAGCCGTGTGTATCCAATGGTATACACTGAAGTAATGTCAAAGATTAATCACCGATGTGTTGCTATTTCTGAAAGAAACCCTACATACTGGAACACAATACTACAAGCCTTGCTACTTACGGGCACAAGAATAGCAATAAACTAGCATAGAGAGTAAAAGTAGAAATGTGCTATGGGCATTAATTCCAATATTCCTATTTCTACAGTACCCATATTGATCTAAACGTTAGGACCCCTTTGAATGTGTTATATGTGAAAAAGATATAATAAAACGAATACTTAGAGTTACTGAGATTACTCCTTGATGGATTAGAATTTAGTGTTGGAAGCGAAACTGCTATCAAACACACTCGCCCGGAGCTATTAAGTTGATGCATGAGCGTTTTTGTACGAAGGACGGATTGTGAGCGTGTGTTTTTAATGTGGGGGGCATAATGCGTAATACACAAAACATGCTATTTTGGAACTTCCGGGAGAAAAACCTTGAATTGTTGAATAGAATTTTGATTTTTTGATTGTAATCATTTCTATACATATACAAATAATTTTTAAATAACCAGTCTTCGGCAGTGAAAAGTAACAACAACATTGTCGGCACATAAAATTTTAAGTAAAAAAAAACAATTGAATACTCCACAGAGAATATTTGAAAAAAGAACGAAATCGATATTCAAAGGTCAATTACTTTTAATGTTCTAACAAAGTTAAAATTCAGATCTCGTAGCAGTGGTACTTACATTCAATTGTATGGGATAAATCATTTCAGGGCACCGGTACTAAGAGTACTTCGCGAATAATACCGCCCTTCTTGAATACGCATTAAGCTTTTGAAAACGGAAAATTGTGTATGTAATTTGCTCAAAATATACCTCAATATTACCAAGTTACTTTTAGCATATTGCCATACAATGCTTGAACTTTTACAAAGTTGTACGATCAAAACCTTTAATAATATTTTTTTACCTCCGTCATAAAATATTTATCATACACCAATATTTTCCGTTGAGATATTTTGTAGAAGGACACTTATTAATTTTCGTTTTAAAATGTTTCTAGTATTACCCAACAGTATTCGTAAGCAGACTTTTTAACTGCATAGCAAAAAAAGTTGTCGCGGTCTTAACAACACTGTGAAATGAAAATAGCCTGATATAGTAATAAAAAGGCATACATTTTGGCAGTAAAAAATCACTTTACTGTAAAAAAAATTACACGCTGCGACAATGTTTTCTGAATCGCGTTTAAAAACGCTTTTTACAATGCTCTTAATATAATGCGCCAAATGACAGAACGGCGCATAAAATCGTCCAAAAGCAGTACTTTACCTTGGCGTTGCTTTTTTATTTTATAGCGAAGATGTTTGAATTACAATGGTTATGATGTAGTTTTTAATATCTATTGTAATTCGGTGCGAATTCTTTTAGTATCGTCATCATTATTTTATTGTACTTAGTATGATGTTAAAATTGTTATGGTTTTAAAATGATTTTAAAGTTTCCTTCAGTTTAAAATTGATGTGTGCAAATTTTTGAAAAGTACTAATTTGTTTCGAATCAGAAAATTATAAGGTTACTACTACAGGTCCAAGACTCATGAATCTTGACTATCAAAACAATTATTTTTATACTTTAATGAACTGGTAACAATAGATCTTAATGAACACTGAATCAAAGTAGTAAAAAACAACATACAATCACGCCAGGTCCCTAACGGGATAGGCAGCAAGCACCAAGTGCCAAATATCTCTGTCCTTACAAACCTGACGTGCTTCGTCAAAAGAAAACATTTAAAGATATAAACTCGTGAATTACGTAGAAACACGTAAGGGATAGCTTTCACGTCTAAACTTCTACTGCACGTCACCAGAGATTGATAAATCGTCCGCCGGCGCAAGTACCTGTTCTCCAGATTATGGACATTGATTAATATTTGGGGAAGTTCGCAAATGCGTTTCTCGAGTTTAAAAGAGACCCCTGGGGCGAGAAAAATGTTAAAAGTGGTAGGTACATTCTAACATCTAAGTAACGGAGAACATGGCTTGTGGAATAGCGTAAACTACATATAATTCATTTGGTAGAACATGTAATTATGTACACTACTATATGTGAAATTTATATGTATACTAATATTATAAAAAGAAAAGATTTAAATGTGTAACGTGTGTGTGTGTGTGTGTGTGTATGTAACGAATAAGCTCAAAAAGTACTCGACCAATTTCAAAAATTCTTTCACCGTTCGAATGCTATATTATCACTGATCAATATAGGCTATACTAGGTTTTGCCCGCGACTTCGTCTGCGTGGAATACGGTCTTTTCAAATAAAAGTGTCCTAGGAAATTCAAATGCTGCCCGAAGTCGCCGACGAAAGCTGGTGTTTTATAAACATCTTGTGAAAGTTCTAAATTTGATAAAAAAAATTCTTGTTTCAAGCAGGATAAACTACATTTGAGAAACTCAAATCGGTATTAAAGCTCCGATTGCCGGATATACGACGTCAAATTTTATTTTCATGCTGTGTGTGGCGGTCGCAAATGTGACGCAATAGTATTCTCAACTGTGCTTTCATGCCAATAAAATTGGCCCCAATGTTGTTCGTTAAATAAAAACGATAAAAATATACACTAACTTTTTGCAATGGGCTTTTGGGTTAGTGGTTACACAATTTAACTGCCGAAGATCGTGGGGCCAATTCTCACTCAACACAAAAATTATCTATTTAAGCATTGATTCGTGGGTACACTCTAATATGCTTTTGATGACATTTTTCCACTTTCGGGTCTGCTGGAAGAGATATGAGGAAATAAACAGCTTCATGCCGTCTACTGTTCTATTAAATGTTCACACAAAGGATAAATTAATAAATAGGTGTTTTAAAATGTTACAACTACAGGTTATGCTGGTGTTAACAAATCCGTTGGGAAAGCGAGAGTGTGACGCGATTTTCACTCTCATCAAGGTAATACACGCACAAGCTGTTTCAAAGCGCCGAACATGAATATTTATCAAAGCCTGCAAATGCGACAGACCGCAAATGCATGTTAAACTGGCTATGATGCGTATACCGTATAATTTATCTATGTATTTATTCTATTCTATATTCTATTCTACACATATAATAAAACTGTAGAAGAGTTCAATTCTATTCAAAAAACTAAAAAAAAATACGCCTCGGGGCGTCATACAAGTAACATAAGCCAAAAAAAACATTTTGAAATTCTTGTCTGTCTGTCTGTGTGTTGTCCGGCTTTCACACAAAAACTAATGGATGGATTTCGATGAAACTTTTTTTTTCATTGGTATAAAATACATTTTTATTGCTAGTAGTTCCTACCTACAAATGAGACGGCATACATAATATATCCTACATCGATTTAGTGCGGACTTATAAAGACGTGGGTTTGTTCTACCGGAAATTTTCGCGTGTAAATTCGCCCGATAAAGATGACCGGGTGAACATTTACAACTTGGACTGATTCGAAGCAACTGAATGCGTTCTTGTAACAGGTGATCACGAAATTGCCACCTCTCATGCATACAACTACGCTCATTGTTGCCCGAACTCGCGTAACATTTCACATCTGCTAGCACCACAAGGCTACGTGCGGATTGCCAGGAAATTGCAAATTCACGGATGCGAAACGAGGTCTATGTTTTCGGGCGCAAAATGGCGTCCGAGGCGTGATTCTGTCTTTCATGAGGGGCTTTGCTCTGTTTACGTTTTACTGCGTCACAATAAGCTCTGCCGTTAACCTACACCAATGGGTGCAGAGCTCTTCATCCACTTATAAAACGTTACAACATAAAAATAGTTGATACGTTTAAAACAGGTAAGTAATTGCTGTCTGGCATGTTTATGTTGTGTATAAAAATATTTTGTATTCGAGTGTATTTATTAAATATTATATTAATCATTTTACTATTAATAAACTGTACGAATGGTACATATTAGTTATTTATGTTTTTATAATAATGAATAGATATAATTTTGATTAACATATAACGTATAACGTTATAACTTTAACGTAACTGTAACGTATAACGTTATAACTTTACAAATAGTACCTATGTTATAAGAATTACATCTTTTTGACTGCCTCGTTGGTCGTGCGGTTGCTAGCGCGACTTCCGATCGGGAGGTCCTGGGTTCAAATCCCGTGTTGGGTACTGCTGGATTTTTCTAATTTAGAATTTCTAGAAGTGACTCAGAGTCTGGATGTGTGCCCGGTGCTTGGTAATAGTCTCACCACCAATAGGTGGTGAGCCTATTGCCATTGTGGAACTTAACGTAACTGGTGAAATGTGGGGGTGTACTACACTCCTCTGCCCACCCCTTCGGGGATTACAGGCGTCATGTTACGTTTAGTGCTACCAATTTATTTACTTCTCATTATTGATATTATGTTCGTAGCCGTGCCCGTTTTAGTTCGCTTTCCGAAATACTCGGTGCTTTTGTACCACACGAACTCGAATTCAGATACGAGTGAAGGAAAGCTATTTTGAAACACACTATAATTGTAAAGGAACTTCATTGGAGATGGCAGACAGTTACAGCAATTTTACAGGATACAGAATATTTATAGATAGATAGATAGATAGACAGAAGACAATAGTCATTGTGGTCTATACTTCATTTGTCTGAATTTGTTTATTAATATGTATTTTGCAATTGATAAAAAAAAGCGCGCTAGCAACCACACGACCAACGAGGCAGTCAAGTAGCACTAAAGTTTAATAAACTTTGGAAGGAAGATTTGTGTGAAACATCACTCTGAATCGGTTTCGTAGGACGAGAATAGATGCGATATACTTCATACATTGCGATTTTTGACAGTCTAAATGTCAAACATTCGTATTACAATAATAATAATAATATTCATAATCGGGGAAACTCACACACGGCTATCTGATTTCAAATTAGACAATTGAATACATGTGCTATGGTAACCGTACAGCTGATAAATATACATAGACAGAACAAAGTGAATTTTAAAAATAGAGCAGTACATGATAAACGATACTCGCTACTCGTCACGTTTCGTTTACCGTGAGCGTGAGAAGTGGACTTCGGAAAGCTGCTTCGCTACGATAGACGTGAGGGGATGACGATATCAAGAGTAATTAACAGACGAGAGGTAAATGTTTTATTCTCAAAGTGGGCAGTAGATGAAATAAGTTTGAGAACCAATGCTCAAAAGGTCCCGCTCCGTAATCTTTGTGATAACAAAATGCTTTATAATTCATAGGTATAATAGCAATTTATTACTAAAGTAATCGTAATAAATGGCTATGAGATTAACAATTATAAATTACATCTACAAATCGCAAGCAGAGAAAACTTTGTAATACTTAATTGGAATTTAGTACGTACCATCACTTTTGATTAATGAAATGTAGGCGAGTTCATTTGAAATATTTCTTCAATGATATAATTTATTCAAAACTTGTCAGTTAGTAAATAAGAATTGGTTTTGTTTTCCCTGTTATATAAATATTTTATTACAAAACCGATGTAATATACCTATAACGTAAAAATGTTCTGAGCATCTAATGGCTTTAAAAGTTGCAATACCGAGTATTTGTATTGGAAAAAAAGAAAACTCACACGTACCTACTCATGCATTAATTTGTAAAAATTGTCTAATTTGGAAATTTACGTGTGCACTGTGCAAAACTGTTTACACAAAAGTTGATCCTGGGTGGGAATCCCAGGACAACCTGTTTTGCAGTCAGGGTATCTAACCAGTAGACCACGAGCCCAGTCTTATAACTGTTTATATCGGTCTATATAATGAGTAATATTTGTATATTACTTGTATATTCGCCAGCGTTGCGTTGTTACATCTTAATAGACATTATTAAATTTGTCGTAAATCTTTAGGGCTGCTATAAAGCGTCCGACAAACGACCGTCATTAACTTGATCTTCGTCAAATCACAATCGCGCAACGCAAGATTAATATCAGTATGATAGACTGCGTTAAAGGATTACATAATTGCTGCGTTAAATTCCATTTTCCTAGCTCGTAAGATACATACATTTATTGGTATGTATTATTTTGATATAGATATTGAAGGTTATCCAAGGTTAAGTAAAATAAAGCAATGACAGCCTAGTGGTTTGAAATTCAGCCTTCCACTTCTGGGGTGTGGGTTCGATCCTGGCTGTGACTTGTTACGTACGTTTTATAACGAAACATTTAAATATCACTCGCTATAACGGAGAAGAAAAACATCGTGAAAACCTGCAGACTTACAGATGTTATAAAGCATATAATGTTTTCTGAGGTGTGTGAAGTTTACCAATCCGCACTTGGCCAATATGGTAAACTATGGCCTAAACCCCTCTCATTATGGGAGGAGACATGTTCCAGCAGTGACCGAAACCGGCATGTATTCATGAAGAAGAGTGATGAATGTAGACGAAGCACGTCAGGTTTGTAAGTAGACAGATATTTGGCATTCGCTGCTTTCTGTCTACCCCGTTAGGGACGTGGCGTGATGGTATAACGGTATTCAAGGTGTTGCATAGAAATACTTTTAGTCCACATTGTACAACCGCAGACAAAAGCTACTTTAATGCCACAGAAAGCCAATGGCGCAAAGCGGCATTTAGCAAATAGGGTTGTCGGTCGTCACGACAGAGATAATATTTATTTAGCATTATGAACTCTTAAACACATCTCGAAAATACTTAAAACATGTTAACTTAAATAGATTTGCACAATTATTATATAATACAATTATTTGAAGACATACTCGTATGTAACATATTCGTACAATGCATTCTCTTACTAACTCGACCCTTTTTACAACTTTATTTATGAAATTCACTTCCTCCTTTCCATTGCTCATAATGTCATAATCTATTTTAATATTCATTTTTCAAGCATACAATGTCGTGTTTTGGAATACAATATTCTTTCTTTGCATATCAATATATTACCTAAGTATCTTTGCATAATAATAAGTAATTTTAAGATATTAATTCACGGACATTTCTCTTAGTCTATCCACCAGGATTCTAAAAATCTAGGCACCACATAACTGTTATTCTAAGCTATGACAAACTTTGTACAGTCGTACCTCGAAATCAAATATCAAACGTTTTATTAAAGACCCGCTATTGAAGTGTCAACCCTATATTACATCGGTTCGTTAGCTTTATCTGACGCTCAGCGAGAGCGCTGTGATCTACCAGAGCCCAATACTTCCAGGATACAAAACACTTGCGCCCAAAGAATTGTTTTACACTGTTATGGATATTATAAATAACTTTTTACCTGCCTTTTTCCTGTTACACAGTCAAAAGCATGAAAATGGAAGTTATATGCACAAAGTTTGGATAAAACTTTTTGAAAAATACTTATTCTCTTAGGATATACAATTCGATTCGATATACAATTTAGAAATAAATATTGACCAAATAATAAAGAACGTACTTATAGGCTGCAGGGTGTAACTGATATAGATCCTAAACTATTAAGTATAAAATTTATTAAATCTACCATTCAATTTACGTATAAAGAAGTAAAGTTATAAAAAGTTATATTACGCAATTCGATAGTTCCTTTACTTGCTATCCTGTTCTATTCCAGTTCATTAGACTTGCTGGTAAAATGAATGCAAATTTTCATGCCTTTGCCTTTATAGAGGAGAACTTCTTAGGCGCGTATTTCACTAAAAGGCGAATAACTCGATGCCTTAGTAATGCAAACTTATTAAAATATTATTTATTATCTTTTTGTGTTATTAATGAATTTATAAATAATACAATATAAAGTATTCCCATGAATCCGCATTGGGGCAGCATGGAGTATACTCCAAGTGTACCGCAGATGCAGAAAAGACCCATGCCTGTGTGGCAAATGTCTTTAAAGTTTATAGCCAACGCCAATATTACATACTTTCGTTCAGTTTCGTGTGAAAAAAGAAAATCCAAACACCCTTTCAAATAAAAAATAATTCTAAAATCGATTTCTAATTGACTCAGAAATCGATGAACACACCTAAAACACAGACAGAAACGATCATAGAACCGCCTCCTTTTGAACTTGGATAATAAATTAAGCACTCGGAATCTATGTTGGACATCTTTAAATGGCAGGGTAATGAAATGATGTGTAGGTATTTTAGATTTTGATATGCCAGTTTGTAGTAATTAGAAAATACTGAAAAAGTGGATATATGAAGTATAATGGAATTGTATAAAAAAAACTAGAGTAAGAAATTGAATCAAAATAAGCTAATATAATATACGACCACGCATTTTCAAAGGTGACTTAGACACGCCTAAAGGTCGCCCGATTTCAATTATGACTAGTTCATTGAACTGGCAGTAAGTATAGCTGCTGACGTGAATTACTGTTTTTTTAATACGACATTTCCAAAAATCAAAATCTTAGCTCAGAGATAACATCGGCTATGTTTTTTCCTGCTCTTGACGTAAAGATTTATTGCTAGTCAAGTTAAGCCACTTTGAGAGCGGTTGGAAGACTGTTACTAGACAAAAATAACTTTCTTCAATAAGACTTTTCCAAAATCAAAATCCTAGCTGAGAGATAATATGGACTCTGTTTTTGCTTGCTCTGGACGTGACGATTTATTGCAAGTCACATCGAGAGCGGTTGAAAGACCGTTGGCAAAAAAAAGTTGTAGACCCTTTTTTATTTCTGTGGCAAAATAAAAATTACAAGTTAATCACGATCAAAAGTATATTCTCCACGATGAGAGCGTCTGTTTCCACCGCCCTCTGTTAACAAATATTCGTGAAATATATTTCATAATTCATTATACGAGTGAAGCTGTTAATGAGTTTAAAACTACAGTGGGAAAAGACCGAACTTAAGAGATTTAAGGCTGTAGAAATGAATACTGAAGTAGGTTCCGAACTAATTAAAAATTTTACAAGTTCCGATTTAATTATGCATTGTTATTTTTTAAGGTTCTGTTTCGTAAAATATTATGCGAAGAAGAAAAGTTTTGTAATATGCAGTTATAAAAAATGTAAGCATTAAATTATACCTACATGCTTTTTCATATAAACAGAAATGCATTTTTTGAATATTTTAAGTTCATATTAATCACTAGCTCTTGTCTGCCACTTCATCCGCGTAGAATAGTGACTTTGGACACCATTTGGAGTATTTCATAATAAATTATAGCCTACTCGTATATGGTGCCGAAGAATAATAGCCATGTAACAAAAAAAGTTTCATCAAAATCCGTCCAGTAGTTTTTGTGTGAAAACCGCACAACAGACAGATAGACAAAAATTTAAAAATTTTTCTTTTTGGCTTCCGTTACTTGTAAGACCTCTAGGGGTATTTATTTTAGTTTTTATTAACTTCTACAGTTTTATTATATGTATAGATAGATATAGATTGTTGGTCAGATATCTGTCGCTAATAATTAAAACGCCACGCGTGGCACAAATTTGTGTTATAATTCAGGTATAAAATGTCGCTGATTAAAATTAAAAAGTCAAAATCAGAAATGAAAATAATCAATACTAATTTATTTCTACATCGATTTGTTCCTTATCAGTTCTAGTGATAAACAGTCGTATGTATTGGTTAAAGGGAGTAGAAAATATGTAGGTTCACGGTGATAAGAGTACCTACATTCGGAAATAGGACGTCTTAGTAGACGAACGCGGTTACGTATTTGTATGAGATTTCGACGGTCGATTGAGCACGATTCTGTTACACTTTAGGCTTCGGCTCTGTAAATGTTACACGAGAGGAACACATTCACGACGCTGTTTTGTGTCCCACATTAAACTGTATTACAAAGCTAGCCGTAACTTTCGAGATTATTGTTTTAGACGCTGTGTTATTGTATAAATTGTTTAATACAAGTATGTATTTATAAATATATATTGTACTTTCAGAGCTGTCTGGTTGCTACAGCACATGGAGTACCTAAATTAAGATAATCATAATAATAATAATTTAGGATATTTCTATATACGGCTACCTGTTTCCAAATTAGGCATATAAATGCATATGTTATGGCAACCGGACAATTGATAAACGTATGTTTATTATCTATTAAATATTTAGATATTTTTATTACACCCAAACATAGAACACACAAATATGCTCATCATACAAATATTTGTCCTGACTGGGAATCGAATCCACGACCACTAGACAAAAGAGCCCAGTTAGACCAAGAAGTCGTGTGTGCAGTTGTCTAAAGATATTATTTTCCTTAATTATAAATACGACAGTAATATACCATCATATTTCTAAAAGTCACATTGTAATATCATTTCATAATTCAACAGCAAAGTTCATTTGAAACTGTGGCCCTAGCACGAACCACTAGCGACAAAGTATTCGTACGGTAAATGGTAAAAAAAAGTAATGAAAAATGTACAGCGCCCATACCGTGCGTAAAAGGAACGAATTTTGCGAGCATGAACTATACTTCCGATTTTCTAGCGTCTAAGTTAATGTAAACGTTTGTACGAAAATGACAAGTATTCGATAGTACTTCGTGCTGCCGACTAATGTAAACGTAATGTAAAGGTATCGTTTTCTCGATACCGTAACATTTACAACTTTGGTAAAGTTCGTGCTCGGGCTACTGTACTCTACATTTTAGATGGAGTATAATAATAATAATATTATGGGATACCCTCACACACCATCCGATCCCAAACCAGGCAGAGCCTTTATATACGGTACCACATGTAATATATGTAGCCTGTATGTACATGTAAAGATATTTTTGTTACACCCAGACACAGACGAAATAAGGTGCTTATTACATAAACGTTTGTCACGGATGGCAATCGAACCCGCAACCTGCGGTTTGGCAGTCACGGTCTGTAATCACTCGACACAGAGGCCAGTCAATTATTATTAGAGAGAATATTACGTAACATCACGCCTGTAATCCCCGAAGGGGTAGGCAGAGGAGTGTGTAGTACACCTCCACATTTCACCAGTTAC
>DWUN01004016.1:0-11269 GCA_018249975.1 Passova gellias
GTAATAACTAGTAACAGCCGAGTACATGATCATTGAAATATAACCGAGTCCTAACAACGCTGATACTAGAGTTCACAAATATTAAATTACTTTTGAATAACAAATCAATAAACATTTCGTTCCCACCATTACTTTCTTTTGCATAAGTACAATCGAACTATGATCGTTTCGAAGAATTTCATTCCGATCTATTAACTTTTAACAACTGATTAGATATTCCATGATCCGTTCTGTTGTTAGTCGCTTGGGTAAATTCTCAAGAACAACTTGGGAATGTTAAGAAAACAGACGACAAATTTTGTTGTTATTTTTTTGTATCCACCGATGTTTTCAGGTTCGTACAAATTATAAGATATACGACCTTGTTTTTTTTACGTATACTCCTACTTCAGTGTTATTCTTCATGAATATTTCATGTAAGCTGGAGCTCATATTTTGTTTTATTGTACTAAACTTCATATCGGAAACTAGTTTTGGATTTCATTGAAAATAACAAACTTTTCTTCGATGACGGCGGTAAACCTTCAATAGCCAAACCCAAAAGACATCACCTCACTCCCTTTTACTTACGATGGCGTGCGGACACACTCATCGTAGTCCTTCCCGGGGCCGCTGGCTGGGCTGTTCGAGCTCCCTCCTTAGTCACAGCCCACTCCAGATTTTCACGAGGTTTTTTGTACTTAGTAAGATTTCATTGGCAAGATTATAACAGTACGTGTTTATGACATTGTATTCTAATATTGAAGAATTACGAGATCAGTCCATGAATCGACTTTTCACGTGTCTCTACATTGAGACAACGCTTTTTTCTATTCGCATTGAATTAGTAAGTATTTCTCCATACATTCATCTTTATATTAGACTTTATCCATTAAACTGTTTAATTGTATGACTTCATGTATGATAAAAGTTTTGGGAATGAATATGCGTGTTTTCTTTTCGCATGTCATTTCTTACGAAAGCTCTGTTAAGCTCACGTCTTTGAATATCGTATTACAAGGAATTAAGGCTAAAAAAATTAAACTTAATTATTTGTTAGAAATTTATACGCAGTACATAAATTATTTCCAATCACAACTTTAAAAGCTGATTTAATGCGTAGTCATAATTTCGATATACTTCAATTATCAGTTCTGTTAAATAAATAAAAGCATTAATCACATTATATGATACACATGCACGCGTGAATGTTACTCAAACATATTTCCGATTCGCATATCAACGTCCAATGATATTTGTTCTTGTATTGAATTATATTTCAATTTTCTCTGGATTTTATTTGCAAATATATTGGATTATATTTGATTTATACTGGAGACGTAACATATATAAAGATAAAAATTAACAAAATAATAACTACTGGGATATTTCTACGCATAAAGCAGATATATAGAAATATAGATATTCACAGAAAATTATGTTGTTAAATTGCGAAATTGCGAAAATGAATACTTATGGAGTATGTTCCATTGCAATTTCAAAGGTACATTTCAGTAAATGAATATAATATTTGTCCTAATTCATGATTTTCACATCAATATAGTATATATGAATGACTCCGAACACGATTGTAATAGCATAACCTGTCAGTAGTGATAAGGGTTAACGACCTTAATAATGATAGCTTGAGAGTGATTCTGCTTTTTCACTGTACTGTGGCTATTGGATCAGATACTGTTTTGTTCCGTGTTTACTTATATAGTTCTTTATGTATATTAAAACTAGTAAATTTAAACAGGACGTTTAATACTAATACTAACTTCTACTAAAACTAATAAATACTCATGTACTCTTTTTACAGTGCTTGCTTCAAAATTGGCACCCGCATTTTCAAACAAACTTTCATGCCTAATTTTAACGTCTGAGGTTAATGATTTACCAGAAACGTTGAAACACGTTTTTCTTTACTTCTAATCAAAAAAACGAATACCAGTTTGCACAGTGCTTGTTTCAAAGTTGGCGCATAATTAGCGTATTGGCGTAAGTAGTTTTATACAAAATTTGAACCTTTTTGTTAAACCCCCTTGGGCTCTTATTTATAATATTTATTTTGTAAAGCGACGGTTAACAAAAGTGATGAATTGTCTTTGGCGGAAATACAATATTTAAATGTCTCCTGTTTCAACCGAACAATTGTTTTCGATTTAAATCCGATACAAATTGAACTATCTCGGCTTTCTAATACTCCCAAATATGCTGAATAATTTATGAGCCTAGATGAATGTTGGTCTGCTTACAAATGACCCGATTATATTAACCGTATCCGCTAGGCTAACAATATGACTTGACATTACTTCAGTGTTCATGTTTGGACCTTTTAGGCCGCCATTGACTGTTTTCATCATGACATCATGGTCTGATTTAGTGAGTCGCACAAAGCGAGTTACTTATTTCCAATACTTACATATTGACGTTAATCAGATTGTTGCGATATTTTCTCTTTATTATCCGTTGAAATACCAACCTGAATGAGATCTCTTAATTTCGTGTTGCTTACAATGCTCTATCACTACATAGTATAAAACAAAGTCGCTTTCCGCTGTATGTCCCTATGTATTCGTATGCTTAGATCTTTAAAAATACGCAACGGATTTTGATGCGGTTTTTTTAAATATATAAAGTGACTCAAGAGAAAGGTTTATATGTATAATAACATCCATTATATAGTAGAGAAATACTGTTATAATCTATATGGCAGAACAACGTTTGCCGAGTCAGCTAGTATTATATATTATGGTACAATAAATGAATAACCATAAGCTGATACAGTTCCTACATTTACATCAGGAAATAAAATAGGCAAAGACAAAACAGTGAAGTACCATTATCTCCTCTGGTTGCCAGTCAATTTTCTGTTTTCGTCAAGCTTTAACAGTATCAATAAAAAAAATGGAAACAAAGTTTATGTACCAAAACAACAAAACAAACGTGAAGAGCTTATTCTCAAATTTGTGGTCGAACGTCCACCACTAGGCGAACACTGCTCTCGATAAAACTACCTTTGATAGAACGACCTGACAAAGAAAGATATCGGATATTTCTAAAACAAACGAGGCAGCGTCAACGTAAACAACAAATATTATTTTTACTCTATTGCTTATGTTGCATATAACTTGTACAACTAGCCACAATAAATTTGTTCGTGACGGTGTGTGATATCGCGGTGTCGTTGTCAGAACAAAACTGTTGCTACAAAAACTATTTGTTTCGTGAATAAAAGCTGCAATTTGTTTTCGCTATTTTATTACTCTGTTAATCTTATTGTTAAGGATAAGGGATGTAAATTTCAGCCATTGGCCGTTATGTACGTAACGAATTAGTTGAGACTATTTGTGCCTAATAATAAATGAATCAACAAGCAAAAGTGATGCTGTAAAACTGTTTCGTATTAAACTGTAATTGGAAATATTCCACAAAAACATTTATCACTTCATAGTTATAAATAACACTTCATAAATATCTTTACAAACAAGAAAATATAACCAATAACAATAAAAGAGAACGGCAATGGGATAACTTCGGCTTTTTCTTATTGCATGTTTTCTATAGAACTTCGTAAGACACCTTGATATTTATTGTAAGAAGTAATATTGTAAAAATATGCAGAGGAATATGAATAGATTGAAATTCAAATAACACGATAGAAATATTTTAACTAATCGATAAGGATAGGACGGTCCTTTTTTGGAATCGGGGAGAAAGCTACAAAAGGTACCCCGGTCCCAAGGCGGGAGACACTGAGTTATGTGGGATTTCTACCCACTCAAAAATCCTCCCCAGTGGCCTTTTTCTGCGCTGTTACACGATTTATTTCAACTTGATAGAAATTATTCTATTTAAAACTTGGTTATAGCAGCTAATTTAACAAATTTATATTTTAACAATAATTACCAATTGTACGATGTGCATTTCTTATCAAGAGGATAAGAACGTTCTTCCTTTTATATTTTTCTCTCGGTTCACTTAACCTGTCACCTTTGTGGTGCGTAAAGCCGATGAAACTGATAATTGGATTAATGCGAGTTTGTGGTTCTATGTGCAAGTGTATGTACTTATGATTAAACAGTTTTGAATTTTAATTTGAAGTTTTTTTATAGAAGTGCTAAATCAAGTGCCTACTATGATAAGCTAGGAGGCAATTTTAACACTGTAGACTTATACTTTGTGATATAAATGTTTGAATGATAAAATAAATAAAAACCCATAGGGAAATATCACAAAAATACACAAGAGACCGCGACACCAAGGTAATAAAATTGATTATTCATACTTATCAATCTATATGACTATGTGCCCTTATTGCCAAAAGGTTAGTGTACTATAAAAGTTATAATAGTCTATAAATATAAGTGCAATAAACATTCGAGTGTTTTTCGGCAGCCCACTGGCGACTCCTCGGATGTTGCAAGTGTCCATAGGCGACGGTGACCACTTATCATCAGGTGGCCTGTCTGCCTGTTTGCTAGGCTAAATTATATTTTTAAAAAAGTTTATTGCCGCAGATAGCAGAGTTCGCGTGGACTTAATCAACAAGCTGCTTACTTTCTACTAGCTGCTTGTCAGTTGTCATTCCTAACTTGCGTAGATACGTAGGGATGTATAAAAAGGTAAGATTTTATATTTCAAATAAGACATATCAAGATGTCGCCAGCTCCAAAAAAATGTAAACAATAATTATTTTTTATGATGTACTTCTATCGTTATAAGTCTATGTATTCATATGTTTCTTGGAATTAAGAAATGGATACATACGACTTTTCTATTAGTCTTAAGCTATACACATATCTATAGTATATTCAATTTCTCGACCATATTTCCTATTTGTTGGTAATTTACTGGGCTGACGTTGATATTCATTGTGCTAATGGGTTCACTTCAACATGACTCTATATTAATTTTGCATCGAATGTTTTTTATACGACTTACTTGCGAACTCCACCAAACATGTTAGTAATTTGTACAGTGGTATAAAAAGTAATTATATGATCCTATGAACTAGGAAACTTTCCGCATATATAATATTATATATATCTGAGAATAACATTATTACTTTGACATTACTCAGTAAGATTTTGTCCATTGCTAGACACATATATGGTCTGTCGGATAGTTAATCCGAATTACGAGTATATCGGGAATCTTGTCTGTCGTCAGATTATTAGTTATTTTAGAATTAGTTATATTAGCTAGGTTGCGCTTTTAACAACAGTTAGAGAATATCATAAACGTACAAGTTTGGGAAGAAATATTTTCAACCTGCAGCTATGGCCATTGTGAACAATTTTGTGTAAATCATCGATTGAGATAGAACATAAATTATCAAACTGTAAATGAACATGAACCTAAATTCAACTGTTAATCACATTTTAATACGCATAATGCTATTACTAATACCTACAGGATTTATTGCGTAAACAAGGTCAGCGATGCGAAATTACAAAGTTGGAGTTGAGTGATAAGGGTTACGTCTATTTGATCTCCAAATAACATGTTTGTCTTCAATTTGTTCGGAGTTTCACTCGACACGAGGTTTGTGAATACTGTTCTTTTTTTGTAAACAAAACTTATACTAAGCAAAACACTTTTTTTAACTTTTTTTAAATTACTGTTTGTTGTAACCAGACATTATAATGGGTCGATTTATTACCAAGTGGTATTATTTAGTGGTGTCCACGTGAGATATTAATTTGTAAAAGGACGACATAAGGTCGGAACGCTTGTGAAATGAAAACAATGTAGCGTCGAATAACCAACAATTACGTGGTTGTCATATTGATTTTTTATTATGACCACGAGGGTTTAATAGAAGCAGGACCCCGATTTCATGCATGAAAATAATGTTTCCATTCCTCGTTTCTATTGCTAAATTAAACAAGGGACATAAATACTATAGTTTTTATATGGCATATACATTGCTTCATTCTATTGCCTAGACGCAGCTATTCCGAAAGGTTGCGTTAAATGAAAATCTTACATAGGTGTTCATTTGTTACTTATAAAATGTTACATAACACAATATGTTACAAGGCGGATGTGCTACATATTAAGTGAACTAATATTTTAACAAGTTGAGATATTCCAAAATGTAATTTATATTTTTATTATTCCAAAACAACTAGTCCCAAATGAATATAAAACAATTTTTGGCCTGCATTTTTCATAGTGCGAATGAACGTACTATTTTAATTACATTTATGTGTCACAAATAGTAACTCTTGAACCATATGATTTGTGAGAATAAAACAACAAAATTACCATCGCGACATCGATGTCATTCGATTTTGGTTCACTCGGCTTAAACAAATATTTATTGTTTATACAATTCAAGTAAAACAGACATTATTCAATATTTCGACAAGTAGTTGTAAGGTAAACAGGTACATATTTATACCTATATACTTGTTCTTCAAAATAAAAATCAATAATATTAATTTTACCCTCAAAAGTATTTAATGTAGCATACTTAAGCGTCGTAAGCTATTTAAATACTTCTAGTACTCGGTGGGTAGGTAAGTACAGATGGTCTGTTAAAATTCCCCTAACATGGTTTTGGTTATTCTACTAACATGGTTTTATCCTTAAGCTTGTAACAAAGTGCGGACCAATTAAAAATTTCTGAAACTGAACCAGAATTTTAAATAGCCCTGAGTGCATACTTAAGACCCTTGAATATATACTACAGTCCAACAAAATCTGGTTGATTAATCGCTAAGCATCTAAATCCGGCAGTATTCGTCATACTGTCGTATTATAAGTTTTAACGAGCTTTATCGAGACGGCCTCTGAATACTGATAAGCAAAATGCCGAAAACGGAATTCCATTTATGACCTACATTTTGATACTAATGTTATAAAATTTTAGCTTTAACATTTTTACGCAATAGATATAGTCTTATAAATGGTAAGTAGATACTGCGCTGGATAAATCTCTCATAAAAACGCGTAGAGGTAAATCATGTCTCCGCTGTTCAAAGAAAATTGCAGCAACGGGGTGAGCAAAATTTTTTGTTTTCACAAAGCTATTTTAAAGATAGTGCTATAAGAAAAAGCTAAGTAAAGTTAAAATGAATTACTCTTTCAAAATTCTTGTAATTTTGCAGGAATGACAAAAATTATGACATTTAAAAATACAACAGCTTCTAATGATTCCTATAGTGAGTTTCTACTAAACTAAAACGTAAAAAGTAATTTGCCAACAAATTAGTAAAATTCCAATCCATTCCAATTAAATGAGAAGCGTTTAAATGTCATAGCACACCACGTGGACTAGTCCAGGATTCCACTCGTCCATAGAACACAATACTGTGTCTTTATAGCGCGTGATAATTAATTATTATTTAAAATGCCAATAACTTCTTAAAATCTGAGATGATCTAGATTCGAATACTAATGCGCGGAATGGGATTATGGAATCGAACCACAATACCATCACACTTGAAAACTGATTGTTGTAAATAATAACACATACATACATACAAAATCATTTAATAAGCCACTGTGATAAAAAAGAGAAGATATATAAAGTCAAGGCTAACTTATTGAACATTTCGCGCATCTGTGTACTATTAGCAGGGCAAACTAAAATATCAAAGTATCAATTTCATTTTTATCAATAAGCGGTCCCCGCATACATTTCCCAACTTTCGTATAGAAGTTTCGAGAAATCATATCAGTTTTCCATCGTGCGGTGAAAGAGAAGTTAAGAGAGCAATTTAAAATATTTCATTTGTTATTTTTATAAGCCGGCATGTTTTTAATAGAACCACATATAAATAAAGTAAAATTTGTCTATCAGATTTTTTTTTGTTACTTAGACATATAAATACACAACATGAGCTCACATGAAAATATTAACTAATGTTCATAATTGTATTTCTGAAATATTCCTATTTTCTTCAATTTGTCGACTTTGCAGTAGCGTATTTTATAATTAAGTTATCTCTTACCAGTCCATCACTTCTCAAACACTGCTGCCTGCTCACGTATTCCTTTTAAACATTGCGTGGTACATAACTAAATATGTACGATTTTTGTTCCGTTACGCAAATTGAATTTGTGGAAACTAATTAGGTTCCTTATGTTTGACTAAAGCATGTTATTGCTAAACAGATGTACGGGAGCCCCAAATACCCATTTAAATCCACTATGGATGACTTGAAAGATATCACCGAGGCTGCTATAAGGCCATGCACCGGTAGATGAAATTATAAGCGCCGTCGGCTCGAAATAAAGAAGACCAAACAGATTATTCTGAATAAAATAGCTGAGCATGCGATGAAGTATTTAAAACACATAATGCTGAAATTTCTGGACTTTATTCGGTAACTTCCCCTCGTGCCGGAATACCGGTTTCTGTGTAACGAACAAAGCGCTACGCCACGTTTTTTATGCACGAGTATTGACCTACGGATTATTACGGATCACTTTTAACGGTCATTGAAAATACGACCAATGGCTCTCGTATTAAGGTCGAAAATCACTAAACTATAAAAATCCCCCCATCAGCAAAACCCGCTGTATGACATTCCTTGAGATCCAAGCCTTACCCTACTATAGTTAATCCGAACATGGTACATGCGTAGTATAGATTTTTCAGGATTTACATCTTGTTATAAAACTCTTTTGTATGATGAGTAATCTATTAGTTAATATTAGAACAATAATAACTTACTTATATATTATGTAGGTATGTCATGTATGAGTTGCCGTAAATGTTTATATACATATCTAAACTCATAACTTAGAATACAGTTCGCTAAATGTATTTTTTGATATAAGGCAAATATTGAAATTACAGTGTAAATTGAGTATTGTGAAACGAGCGACGATTTCTTTAGCAGTAAAAATATATTATATAGGGTTTGTTTCAAATTTCTAAGCCCATTTTTCTGGTACTGAGGTGGCACATGCGTTCTACAGCGGGCGTCGGATACAGATGTCCAATATATCGCCTGAGTTCAGCTATTTCCAGTCGACACGACGCGTCCCGCAGGACCGTTTAATATTCTATTCACAAGTATAGGCATCATTCTAGGCTACATAGAGGGAATTAATATTTGAGAACGGTGAGATTTGTAACGTCTTGAGAAAAATACATATACACGTGTCCTGCGCAACCTGGCGTGATACCTACATATTTTTCTACATATTACTAGTCTGGGTTACATATTAAAAGTTTACACATTTTCGTCCTCACCTCATCACCGTTTCTATATTGTTCCCCTGTTGCTGACACTCTCTCGTAATGAGAAGAATTAAGGTCACATCTCTAACATTACGGGGAACTTAATCTGTAGGCTTTATCCTCATATATGGAATTAATTATTTATTATAGAAAAGAAATTACATACGTTTTTTTACACGCGCTAGTTTTTTCTAATCAAAAAGCACGAAAATCTATTTGAGCGCTGCTACGCTTATTACCTGAACACACATGCAGTACTGAATCAAATTATCTCACCTTCTTCTCTATACTGAAATACCTTACAATACGTGCGATTGGATCAGGATTTTGTGACACGTGTGCAAGATGAGCCAATGTAATTTGTTTCGCAAACAAGTTAAATTGAAAAGCTTACCGGGTCAATTGGATTCTCTCTGCATGCATGCAGAAGGTACGAACACTTCGTTAAATGTATTATTCTGTTCAATAATAACAAATTTTCTGTTTCATTAATTGCAACGCTTTCAGTTCGAATACTTCGTCAATTGTAATATTTTTATAATGTTACTAACCTGGATAATAGATACGTGAGTAGACCTATCCATAACGGTGGAGTTAATAATCAGCATAACGGAATAGTAGTAACCATTGAATCAGTTAGTAACGGTTGATGAAAATAACGCCTAATAATTTGAAGAGTTTCTTTTGTTTACTGTAATTTGTTACAATTACCAGACGCTAAGTCTCAAAAATGCAATTTTAAAAAGTGGTCCGGCATTACGTCGCTAAGTAGGATTGAGGACATTAAATAAAACTCCCAGTCTTTTCCTTGGTAAGATCTGTTTTTACCCAATTGTAATTAAAAAAGTAATTGAAAAATGTTATTTAGGAAACAAGTAGTCTTAGTAGCACGATGTAGTCTTCTTTCAGTTCTTTAAAAAAACAATGCTGTAATTTCTTAAAGATATAGAATAATATTATTTTTATATAGGTATAGTATATAAGGATTTCCTACAAATAACATATATAAATACCTAGCATAAGAGGCAGAGGAATGGTCAGGAGTACCATACAAAGATATGATAGGATAACATACATGATAAAATATATGATATGTGTAATATACAATGATATGATATGCGGCAAAATTTAAAACACTTCTTTAAATCCAATCGAGTTACTAGACATTACAATAGACCTGAGAGTTTTACGGCAATAATAACTAAAACACGAATCAAATGAAATAATTTCTGAATTACTCGTATATATTTGAATAAAAAACAAAATATGTGGTAGTATGGTAGATGAAAAATGTAACATTGTCATAATAAAAACATAAAATACATAGCTGGTCCGCTTCACTGTACAACATAGCAATACAAATAAACATTAAATTGAAATTTTTGGCTAGTAATATATGTATTTTGAACCAAAAATATAAGTTACCTGATAATACTTTTGAGTATACGCCCGATCAAGATATTGTCAAAACAGATAATATTTTTGAACATAAAGTATACTGAAGGAATTTGCTTTTATAATTCTGTAGACCGCGTCCTCGAAGCACGTATGACTTGCTTAACGACATGTGTCTCGTAACGACAGCCGAGCTATTGGGTTAATGTCTTCCACTGCTTAGCTCCGGGATTGAGGCTGTGTTTATGTGAAACGATCAACGAGAATATAACTAAGCCTACAGATTAAAATAGCTATGTGCTATATAGTTTTAACCCATTATAAAATAAGGATAGTTCCTAACAATAAAGTGATTGGAATTTACAAGTGCGTTTACAGGTGCTTTGTTTACACGTGCAATTTACAGGTGCTTTACGTCAGTGATTGATATAACGGAAATGCATACTATCGTTGCATGCTATTACAGCCAATATTAAAAAAAAATGTTTTAAGTAACTCATTTATCAAACGAAGCGAAATACCTTAACAGCACTGAAGGATAAGAGAGAAAGTATTGAGAAATAGCAAAATACATTAAAACGTAACCTCACGCCTGTAATCCCCGTAGGGGTAGGCAGAGGAGTGTAGTACACCCCACATTTCACCAGTTACGTTTAAGTCCCAAATGGAATAGGTGGTGAGCCTATTGCC
>DWUN01004017.1:0-11269 GCA_018249975.1 Passova gellias
GATGTCCATGGGCGGCAGTGGCCACCCGTGACTGCTGCTTGCTCGTTCACTACTCTCATAAGGTAAAAAAAAAAAAAGGTACGAGCCGTTTGTTTATGATTTACTGTGACGTTATGCATGGACTCAACTTGATTATATTGTGTGAGAAACTCTCTTAACGGGGAGTGAAGGCCGCTTGTAAAATATTTAAATGTATTGTTATATACTTAAATCTAAATCCGTAACACTGTGAAACAGTTATCATATTGTCATTACTAGAGTTGGTTTCGGTTTGAAGGGTAAAGGTATCGATCCACGGCTATCGTATAGTATACTGGACCTAGAAGCGATCACCTTAATCCCCGCGCATTTGTGTCCAATTTCTAATAGCACTAATAATAACTAATGTTTCCTAATACTAAACGCACTTGTATTAAAAAGAAGGTAAAAAATTTGAACTTACATATCTATTTATTTTTAGATTTGTAAAAGTTCGGATTTATGTGGTAGAGCCGAGAGAGTAGTGGTCTTGTAATTAAATACAGCATTAATATTTTCCTATTATATTTATTTTATTTCAGTGATCATTACGCTATGGTTTAAATTATTTTTTGTCGGGGTTGTAAACGTTACTTTATGTCTAATGTGTAGGTATATACGTCGTTACGCCCAACATTTAGCTAGGTGACTGCATTCGTAATACTTATGTACGAAAGATGCTTTGTGTAAAAGAGAATATTAGTGTAAAATTGGGAATGATGCAAGAATGACAAAACATATATTTACATATAAGTTAGTGTTGATAGATGTGAATACCGCAGAGACCAAGATTTTCCTACCTCGACCAATTAGGTCTGATACTGGCTGATGGGATGAGTCAAAACAATCCGAAATCGGTGCGTTTGTACGAACAGAGTGATGAAAGTAAAAGAAGTACGGCAGGTCTGTAAGGCTATAGATATTTGGAATTCAGTCTTTCCTCTTATCCCGGTAGGGAAATGGCGTGATGGTATAATAGTAAACCTTGGTTTGATATTATCTTTTTAATTTTTTTTTTTTTACGTAAACTTAAACTTCTTTCGGATCTACTACTTTCATCAATGTTGTCAAACATGTTCATCTGATAGAGCCTAAGCGCTTATTAGGTACTTAGTGCGCCCCAGATTCTATCAAAGTTCGTACGTCTATGTTTATTTTTATGATTCTACCATTCACGTTCGCCTTATAAATAAATATCGTAATTTTTGTATTATTAGTTCTTCCAATGTGCTTAAATGTTTTATGCTTCGTATTCACTTAGTACATTATTTTTTACACAACCTTGTGCTCTTCTTATATTATAAGTACTAATAACTTTAGCAAAAATCCAATTTGCTTTCATTTCTATCTCACAAATTCTACTTTCATTTCCTATTTACTACCGATAAACGAAAGCCATGATTACCACTAGAGAATGAAATGCTTATTTTGCACCGATATTTCTAATATTTTAAATAACTGTTATATTATATTACGCGTATCAGTATTTACTTGTTATTTTAAGTAACTGTTACGATAAATAAACTCCACCCTGTTTGACGTTTTGACAGTGACAGTATATCTATTGATTTTGATTTTATTGAGTTGTAATTTTTGCAGTAATTTATTTTGCACACCACTTATTTAATATTTTAATTTATTACAATTTGTCTCAAACTCTCGAATTATAGTTGTTCGCTGAAATGGACGAGATAATAAACCAATTTAAGGTCACTCTCAGCACGGAGCTAGAAGAGGATTCAACATATAAAACCCTTTACAAGCACCGGGGAAAATTCGGAAATCAAGAGCAGAGGAGAAATGAAATTCTGAAACAACAGAAAAGGTTAAGCCGTATATAATTTTATAAATATTTGTATTGTTCTAGTGCACATTTTATTTTTATCGCAGGAACAACAGTATGAACAACCGGCATTGTAACCACGATTTATGAAAGTTATAGCGAAACGTTCTTATTAGTTGTAATCCTTGAGACAGGTGTTTAACGGTAACTTTGTAATAATCTTGAGTGTTTGTTTTCATAGTTTGTATGAATGCTGTCATATCGGTGAGCGCGAGGTATATGGAGAGACAAGTCAGTTGCTTTTGCAGTACATATGGATGTCAGCTTCTGTAGTTCTATTTTACTGTCTGCAATATGTGATTTCTATTGTTGATATATTTGTTCAATTGGCAGTATTGAGTGTGAAATTATGTGGTTGATTATAATCTGTTGTGAGTCAAGTTTATTGCAATTATCTATATTTCTAAATGGTGGTGTTTTTTAATGATAGGCTTCTATTCGGATACAATTATACCTGATGTGTCTTGAAGATGGCTATTAAGTTGTGTGACTTTACATTATGCTACCTTTTTTATTTTGTGATGGCGAGGAAAACTAAAGTTACTGCGGTGCTTTGGGAGAGAATCTGGATTATGTGGAGTGGTTTTACCCACTAAAACCACCTTGGTGGCTCTTTCCTTCAAACTTAAAACTTTTGGATGTTTCTGGGATCTCCAAATGGAGTATTTTCATTATATCCAGCATAGCACCCTTGTCATGTAGCCACACACACCATCATCCTTTTCAGGTTGTTGCCTGAATGGTTAGAGCTTCGACTCTTACAATCCGCAACCCTGTAAGTAAGCCTACTTTTATGACAGACAGCAGCTGTTTTCTGGTCTCGAGCTACAGTTGCATACATACCACTGCCTAGGTGTCATGAATCATGATTGTAATCTGATTTTGTTGCACTCCAGGGAATCTACAATTGGTGTCTTAACCCTGTGTCACAATATACATCTTTGTGAGGAGGAACCAATCCAATGAAAACATTAAAAAGACAACTTTGGACATTTAAAACAGATTTATTAATTTATTTATTCTTTATTGTTGTTAACAAAGATATTAGGTAGGATTTTATGTTAATACGAGATATCTATACTATGTTTGGATTTCAGTAACCGAAGGAATAAGTTAGACAGCCATAGGGGCATCTACAATTTAATTCAGTCTGCGCAGCAAACAGGTGGAATTTTTGAAAGATCATGTCAGGTATGGGAACGTTTTAATTAATCTATATCTGTCCATTAGCTTTTTATATACTTTCTGAATTACAATATCTCTATATGACTAAGTTGTGATGAACATACGGTAGATTGTTTGATTTAGGTGGATTGACTAACACAACTTGAGGCTGCAGATATTAGATGGAGCGGTCAGGAGAGGGGTGAGCCATAGGCAGCCTAGTATTTTCACGAATGCCTGAATGCCTATTCCTATATAAACCTTTAACTGTCATATAATCACAGGTCACAGGTTTATATTTAGTTTTAATTGCACACTTAAAATATCATAAACAATTGTGTAATTTAGGGCATTTTTTCCACATTCTGACAATAATTTCATGCCCATAGCTTTAAGCTTACAGTTCTTTTTTTAGCTTTTAACAGAACCGTTAGTGTATTCAGTGATGGATATTTGGCTCTTAATCGTTGACAAATAAAAAGCATAATATGAATCAGTTGATATTTAAAATGCTTAAACTTTTTTTTAAAATTTATTTTGAAGGAGAAATATTTCATATTCACATTTAACATATTCTCAATAGTTTATGACTTGTCTCATAATAGAATTTCTAACAATTGTCTATCAAGGGACAAAATATGTTACCACTATAATCTGATAGACAAGAGGTTGCTATTATGAGATGTTCAAGCTTCTTGAAAGTTCATTGTTAAATTCTTTCACCGTAAATCTACTATGCGCCACCGCTGCAGCTATTATTTCCGCTAAGCAGCAGTGCTTGTGTTCACAGTTTAAGATATTGCAATTTGGAAATGATTCAAGTATAGTCTGTATTTAAGAACAGCTCCGAGAAATCCCTCCTGTATTATAGTATATTTAGCGAAAGACAATAGCACATTATGTGACACACGCACGTCGCAACGTCGCACAATTACGCTTATTAGTACATAAATGAAATATAAATAGCATCCTGAATTTCCGTGCATTCCATTGCAATGTACCTTTAGGGATTACATCACATATTATTTAACGGATGATCACCGTATTAGAGTCACTTGTCACTTGGATTACATGATAATTTTGCCATTTTAAGTGGACATAAATCAATCAAAAGGATCCTTATGGTCTTTTTCAACCAATTAATTTTAATATTGTATTTACCGCTTTTAAATAGTAGTCACATATTTTAGTATATCAATAATCACACTTAATATATTCTAGTGTGTCTAATAATTTGATCGTTCTTTGTAATACAATTAAACAATTTTGATGTACACAATGTTTTAGTTTAAATACAAGCCAAACGTGTATGTGCCGGGTTTCAACAAAACATCGAACTACTTCGACAATGTGCTCATGCATTCGGAGTGGCTGATTGAGAAACCGGAAGACTTTAGCACAAATTGGTATGTGACGCCGTGTCCCAAAGGCGTCAGAACTCTTGTGGTCGCATGTAACGTGAGTAACTTTCATATTAGGCTTGAGATGATAAGATTTTTGCATAAACAATTAATTAATTGTTAACCTTCTTACATTATATGCTTCTTATTTGTTTATTGTATAAAGTGGTAAGCATGTTACACTGTATTTGGTATCATCTCTATCCATCCAGGTGAGATCGTGGCCAAAAGCATGACTGTTAAGACAAAAATGACAACAACAATGACTGTTTAAACGTAACTGGTGAAATGTGGGGGTGTACTACACACTCCTCTGCCTACCTCTTCGGTGATTACAGGCGTGATGTTACGTTTTTTTTATGTTAAGACAAAAAAAATATGACTTGTATGTTTTGCCCGAACTAGCAACTGATCTTAACACCTCGGGTTCCAAGGGGGAAGCCTTAACCTAGTAGTGGGACACAATATATTTACACTTGCATTTTGACATCAGATGGCGACATGTGGAGTTTCAAGATGTTGTTATTATTACTGTTTCAGGGTTCAACAAAATGCTACACCAAATTCGGTCAGTTCAAATTTTCAGTTCCTTCTCTGCTGCCCGGGGGCAATCATCAAGAAAGGCGGAACAATTGTTGTGTACTAGACTGTTTTTACAACGAAGACACCAAAACTATGTACGTTTTGGATGTGCTCTCATGGAATAACCACATCATGGCCGACGGACAGGTAATGTATTATTCAAGTATTTCGTTGGCATCAGAATAAAATTTTTTTAATGACGATTTTATATGAAAATATACCTACCCAGATAAATTTTCATTTTTCAATTTCATCATCATTTTCAATTTTGATTGTAGATACACATCTACAATCAAAATTTCAAACAATACTCGTATACATAAATCAATGTAGTGTTAAAAAGCTATTCAGTTTTTATTGCTAAATTCTGATTAATTATGTTGCTACATTAATATGAATTAGTTGTAATGTCGATTAATAATTCCAGATGGAGTTCCGACATTTCTGGTTACAAACAAAATTCAACGAGGAGCCGGAGTTCGGCAAACAAACAAAGAGAAATGAAATTATCTTTACACTATTACCGATGACGCCTTGCGATCCGGAGTCTCTACAAAAGTAAGTTATATAAAATACGAGCTATGCCCGTGATATTACCCGCGTAAATCCCGATCCTATGGGAGTTTTGTGATAAAAAGTAGCCTAAGTTACTCCTTCTTACATCGGCTATCTGCCAATGAAATTCCCGTCAAAATCGGTCCAGCCGTTCCAGACATTAGCCGGAACAAATAAAAATTGTGAAAAGTGTTATTATTGTGTATGTACCGTGTATGTACATATGCATTTAGTAAAAAGCGGTTATTTTAATTTTACAAACAGACACTCCAATTTTATTTATTTGCATACATATGCTGTTAAATAAAATGTATTCCAAGGTTTCGTTTTTCATTTACCTTTAGTTGGCCTCCTATAGTAAACAGGTGCATAACATAGGCAATTAAGTGATATTAAAAAATACTTTTACTTTCAGGTTCATGATGACATATCCTCCTCTTCAGACGGCTAAATTAGACGGGTTGCTATTCTACCACAAAATGGCCCACTACGTGTCGGGAGAGACGCCCCTGGTCGGTTGGCTGTATCCATATATGGTGCCGGAAGTGCTCGGGAATGGTGAGCGAAGTTGTGTTTTTTGTAGAATAGTATTTACAGATGAGCATATAGACCAGTGTTTGGGCCCCTCACAGGGGGGCAATTTGATAGGTAAGGGGGGCAATTTAAAAATGCCCATTTATATTTCTTAATAGAACAAGACAATTTTTAAAGGTTATGTATGGGGGGCATAAAAAAATTTTAGAAATATTAAGGTGGGGCATGGCCTAAAAAAGGTTGGGAAACACTGCAGTAGACAATCATTTGTCAATGGTACCTGTACCTATAGGTCAGACACTGGCGGACGGAGGATTCAAGAGTCTCTGAAACCGGCGTGCATGCATGAAGACAGTGATGAATGTAGACGAAGCACGTCAGGTTTGTAAAGTCAGAGATATTTGGTACTCGGTGTTTTCTGCCTACCCCGCTAGGGACCCGGCGTGATGGTATGTTGTTGTAAGCTACACCTACATGGATATGCAGCCCACACAAACGTCAAACATCCAGGCACGCGGGTCCCGGGAACCGCGGAGGCGACTGCGACCTTTGCACTTATCAAGTTATTTGCAACCGGAATATAGAGCGAAAATGTTTTCCAATTTCACGAAGCCAGCGTATTTCGGAATTTTCCAGAAGCAATTTTACGTTGACCTTCTGTAGAAAGTCGTTCCTTTTTTAAATTAATGCGAATACTAAGATACGGGCGTGACATTCATTAAAAACTATATTTAAATCAACGTTATGCTCAGTCACATTTTCGACTAATTTACTTTTAATTTAAACCAAATGTTTGCTTACGATGTGACTAAGATTTTTTGTATTTTGTTAAGTACTGTATGTATAATAAATAATATACATTATAATACGCTACATATTTTGTTTTCTCATTGTCATTACCTTATATTAAGCACCATTTGTGTACCTTTATATTTTCTTTCTTAAATTCTATCTTTATCTTGCATCTAGTGAATAACGTTGTTATTTTTTTCATCACCATTATCATCAACTCTTTTATGTTTTAAAAGCTTCAATTTGTTAAAACTTTTGTATAAATGTTTTCTTATTTACTTTTGAAGTTGTTTGTATCGAACCATTGGGCAACTCGGCGAACCCCAAAGTTTTTAAGCCATTGTGACAAGTTATAACTAAAGTTCTGCGCTAAAGTTAGCGTTAAACTTCTATTATCGAGTTAGGATTGCCAACGACTTAATGTACCTACAATGAAATATTACTAGTGGAACTCACAATGAATATTTATCAAATTTCTCTGTCTATTTTGTCACGCGTTATGTAACTCGTATAACACAGTCATATTATTGTTGTAAAATAATTCATATATAGCATAAAATCTAAAATATTTTAATTAATTGTTTTTATGGCTTTTATCGTCGCGATTCACCCAGTCAAAAGGATAGTTTACAAATTAAAAAACTCTTGTACTCGAAAATTGATAAGTCCGTTCAAAGTAATTGTCAGTAGCCCTAGCACGAACTTTACCAGAGTTGTAAATGTTACGATATCGACAGAACGATACCTTTACATTACGTTTACATTAGTCGGCAGCACGAAGTGCTATCGAATACTTGTCATTTTCATACAAAACGCAGAACGTTTACTTTAACTCAGTCGCTAGAAAATCGGAAGTATGGTTTGTGCTCGCAAAATCAGTTCCTTTAACGTACGATAGGGGCGCTGTACATTTTTCATACATTTTTTTACCATTTACCGTACCAATACTTTGTCGCTAGAGGTTCGTGCTAGGGCCGATGTTCCTAATATTTCGTCCAATCCATTTTTTGTATGAACATGGACTTCGTGGAATATTCAAATATGTCTCGAACTCCGAAAATACACCAGCTAAGGCTTAAAATGTTGGCTTTATTCCAACTTGGACTTACGTGTATCAATACGTTGGGTCGCGAGGTGAACACGACTCAGAAAATAGCACAGTCTCGTAGAGACTTAGAAATAGGAGTGAAATTGAGTTATAACTTAAATATTTTATTTAGACCCGAGACTTGCCGGTACGGCATAGTTGAAACAAAATATAATTTCATCACTAGTTTATAAACCCAAAACACAAACACATAAAATAACATAGAAAAGCTTCTATCTGTATGGTTCAATTTACGTATTAAAAATAGTAACGGATCCCATTAAAAATGGCATGGTTTCTTAATGCAAATATTGCAACTGTTTTGGTTTTCTATGATAATAAAACATAAAAAAGGTCGTAGACACAACGAAACTTGGAATGTTCTAGAACGATGCGACGTTAAAGAAAGATAGACAATCACTTAAGCAGTAATATTTCTATTGGTCTCTCTGTCTCACAAAACCACAAATTATCATATCATATCAATTTCATCTCCATCCGCTTTATAAAGCTACGAATAAATATTGATTTTGGCATCCTAATGACTTATGTTATCACTGAAAACATAATTATCTTGTTATTACTAATGGTACATGAAGACAATTTTAAGGGTCGCTGGGTAACTGCCAGTTATATAACTTGTTTTTGGCTTAATTAGCGGAATTCATACAATAATGATGTCGAGAAACGATGAATTATAAGCGAATTTCTCCATCTATACGAGTACACATAAATAAAATTGGAATGTCTATTTGTAATATTAAAATAATCGCTTTTTACTAAATGTACCGTGGAAGCGTGTACACGGTACCTACATACATATGTATACCAAATTAACATGTTCTACAAGTTTTGTCTCACTGTCTGTCTGCTTGTTCCAGCTTACCTCTGGAGCTGCTGGACCTACTTTGACGGGATTTTCACTCGCTTAACGCTCATGTAATAAGGAGAAACTTTTATTCTAGAGTTATATGTAAAATACAATAACTTCTTTTCTTATCTGATTTAAGTTCCTTTCGGCAATTCGTCCGCTTGGCATAGTGACTTTGGGCAGCCTTTGGAGTATTTCAAAATAAATTATAGCCTATATGTTGCCGAGGTCTAATAGCTATATAACAAAAAGAGTTTCATTAAATTCCGTCCAGTAGTTTTTGCGTTAAAGCCGGACAACAGACAGACAGACAAAAATTTCAAAACGATTTTATGAAGACCCATAGAGGTATTTTTGTTAGTTTGTATTCAATGTACAGAAATGAACTCTTCTACGATTTTATTATATGTATAGATTATCACATCTGTTATAGCAGTTATATAAAATTCGTTTGGAAACAGAACAATAATTTGTGTGGTTTGACAAAGAGTTCTTCCGAATCTGCTATTTGTGTTAACAAGAAAATGATGTACCTGACTATACATACACCTCAATGTAAAAGCGACTCTAACACAGAAGCGAAGTGTTCGAATTGGTTTGCATTACATTTGCACCAGTTAGTGCTTAAGCAGCGGACGTTGACATATGTCGCATTGGTCGTTTGTGTTAGCTGTTGGAAAATTGTCGTACGCATCGCTGCACTTTATTTCATTACTAGGTGACTCAGCAAACGTTGTTCTGCCATATAAATTATAACAGTACTTTTTTACTCGATAATGGATGTTATTATAGACTATCTTTTGCCTGCGACTTCGTCCGCGTGGAATAGCGACTTTGAGCGACATTTGAAGTATTTCTAAATAAATTACAGCCTATAAGTTGCCGAATACACATTGGCTATGTAACAAAAAATGTTTCATCAAAATCCGTATAATAGTTTTTGGACGAAAGCTAAGTTAAGTTTTAAAAATTAAATTTTGCTATGAATCATTAGTTTTTGTAGCCTTTATTGAATGAAATAAAAAGAGTTATATTTAAGAAAATACTTTCAAAAATCAAACAAATACATTATAATCATTTTTATTAATCTTGTTATTGTCGATAAACCTCAAGAGGTGTTGACATGTTTTGAAATATTTAACAGAGACACTGACCCTGGACCTTCATCAACATCATTTATTTAAAGGGGTTTAAATGGAGCTAAGTAATAATGTTATATAATTACATTTGAGAAATAGAAGTTACGGTTAAACATTATCTCGCTATGTCTACGCCGACAAAATTATAGTATTCGTTTCTGTAATCTGTAAAATTAATATGAAGAAACAGTTGATGAGTCAAGTGTTTTCCAATAGCTCATAGATACACAATTAGTTGTAGAACATAGCTACGAGTTTCATTGTTCCGTATTCGGATGCGCTACGAAGTGGAGCGCTACGGAGCAGAGCGCTACGAACCTCGTAGCACTCGCATGGTTGCATTACAAGCGATATGTAAAATGAAGTAACATTTGTACGAAGGGCTTATTCTTGAAAACTTTATCGTTACTTCTTTTGATTTATATATAAAACAAAATATAGTTTGTAACAAACCGTCAATATGACATTAATAATAATAATAATAACTGGGAACGATTCCATTTACGGCTATCCGATTCCAAATTAGGCAATTGGTTGCCTGTGTTATGGCAACCGGACAGCTGATAAGCATAGATATATGCATACGATATAATACTTACATGAATATTTTTATTGGGACCAGACGCAGAACAAACAAATGTGCTCATCACACAATTGCTTGTTCTGGGTGGGAATCGAACCCACGACTGGTTTTGCAACCAGGAGTCTCTAACCACTCAGCCACGGAGCTAGTTAGTCACATCAATGGTGTTCATCCTCATGCAGTAAACACCAGCCTACCTTTCACAACGATGCATGCATATGCAAAAGATATATAGAAACCGCACGTGTTTAGTCTCAAGACCAAGTATCCACAGGGTTATAGCGACCGCAACGGTTAGTTGCAAAGTGTACTTTGAAACTGCAAACTTCGCAATAAGGCTCTATTATAATTACGATTACGTAATTGTTTGCAGTTGTGGCTTTCTTAAACGTAATATTTTCAGTCTTGTAAATTTGAATTTAAGGTTTATTATTCAATGATGATATTTTTCTGCATACACAAAAATGGCTATTCGTAAATTTTAGTTTAGAACTTTACAACGTTTTTTTTGTAAATTACTATAACTTCATTAGCACGATTTAAGCAAGTATATATTATATAGTAGACATATAAGTTTAATGTCTGCCTCGTTGGTCCTGCGGTTGCTAGCGCGACTGCCGATCCGGAGGTCCTGGGTTCAAATCCCGGGCTGGGTACTGCTGGATTTTTCTAATTTAGAATTTCTAGTAGTGACTCAGAGT
>DWUN01004018.1:0-11269 GCA_018249975.1 Passova gellias
ATATCTACCGTATTTTGTAGTCTTCTTCTTGATCTCACGTTGACAATGAGTTATGCCGTATTCAGTAAACACAGAGTACCATATATGTAGTTACATTTTTTAATTAAAAATGTTGCGTTACATTTTACGTAATATTCCTTTAACAGCCGAGCTTATTATTCCAGAGTTGCATACGAGTATAGCGATTCGGTTATCTGAAATGTCATCAGTCATCACATACAGAGCCAGGGGAAGCGGCTAGTTCCTGCGTAATAATGCCTACTATTTTGCAATGACTTGGTAATCTTAATAACTCCTACATTCACGTAATAATAACGTAGATTATGGTTAGGTATATTGTACATACTTTTAAACCCGGCAACCGCAGAATCACAAGCAATTTATTAAATTCTCCGCCCTACATTCGACTTTAACAACATTATTTCATTTTTTTTTGGAGTTTCACAAATCTTGCGTACTCGACTTCATATGACATTTTAAATCGGGTATCCCGAAGATACTTGACGACTAACCGCTAAATGAACTTCTTTTAATGAAATAAATATTTTTATCTTTAATGAATATGCACTTTGAATGAACAAATTTTGGGTTTTTTTTATAATAAACTAAATTGCATTACACAGATAAAAATCTTTATTACCGAACTCAGAGGTCATACTTGACAATTTGGTAACGTTAAATAACATGTTCAGAAAATTCTAGCTTTCTCTAAAAAACCTGTTTAACTGTACAAGCAAAATTTTGACATTGCAATTGAAATTTTAAGTGAATTGCTATATTACAATATTGCTATATTATATACAATTGCTATATTACAATGAAATTGAAATTGTATTGTAATATAGCAAAGCTATAAAGCTTTGCTATATTACAATAAAATTTCAAGTTCATCTCCATATCTAATACTGAAGTATTAATACAAAAAATAAAACAATTGGTAACACATTCAATTCTTGTAAAATTTAATGTAACTTCTAGTACTGGGTGTAATATTAACTACATAAATATATATTTAAAAACTTATACATAATATGTACTTTATCAGCTGTCTGGTTACCATAACATTTGAGATCAGATGGATGTGAAATTTTCCCAAGATTTCAAGATATTATATATAATATACCATCTGCTTCATTAATTATGTCTGATAAGTTATAGTATGCATGTGTCTTGAGCTTTCACAAGTTAATAATAACTTTGTATCACTCCTGGTCGTAAATAAAAATAATGATGTGACTATTATACACGTAAATTTACGTCATTGCATAAATAATAACTCAGCGCAAGGCGCGTACATTACAACGGCCACAAATTGTTCGTGAAGGAATAAATCACATAAGCCATCTTCTTACAGTTAGATATTAATAATAAATTGAACACGAACCTGATATAATTTTACGTAAAATAACTTTGTACAGTTTTACCATATATCAATTGTTTTTTAATTCTACCACAATTTTTCGAAGAAAACATACACATTACTCATAGTAATCGTTAGTCTGTAGATTCCTTCCTAAAAATATTTTTCTTCTTTTCCTAAACCATTTTTCAGAAAAGAGGTTCGTTTCATTTAAAACATTTTAGTTTAATTGAATCAATTAATTTTAGTTACATTAAAATTAGTTCTGATCACTTCTCTATCTACTATTTGTATATTATTAGCAGAAATCGTGTCAATGATTTATTATACTGATTAATTTTTATTCTGCTCTATTATAATGAACATAGTCACAGCTTGAAACTTATGTTAATGCATTGTTGTGTCATCATCTTTTCAACATTCTTTCTTATTTTTCAATAACACTGGTGGCCGTAGTTTCATTATTTACAGCCAAACTGAACTTTCTCCTGACCCGCGGCACAGTTTCGAAAGAATCGCTTGTTGTTTTCCAGTGAAAAATGTAGATTTTGTTAACAACGACACTGATACTAGGTCGGAGGTTGTTGAGGTTAGACAGATACATAATCATTGCCGATTTATAAGAATACGCAATATGTTTATGGTTTGTAAAGTTACAAAAAACTCGTGTAACACACTTGCGGTTGTTTTACATAAAACTTGTTCTGCAAGAGAATAGTGTTAGGTAATACATTTTTAAATTAATCATCTACTTGATCTTATTGAAATTTAACCAATTTCTGAAATGCTCCATCTATTTCTTTACTGTAGGATTTATATTTTTCTTCATACTTCAAGCTGTTCTAATCCGCATTAGTCGTACGACTTACTAACCAACGTGAATTTGTGAAGTTTTTAAATCATCTACAACAATCGGGACCGCCTACTTAACACATGTATGTAGGGTACATTTCGGCATCGAATGACGAAAAGGGTCGTACAATGTGAAACTAGCGGTTACTGATCTAACCGCGCCTGGCGTTGCTTAATTATACAGATCATTTTCTATCTACGACTACGTAAAACCTGTAAGGGGATAATTAGACGCCAAATGATCATTAACACCAACATCAAAAAATTACGCGAAGAATAGATTTAATTAAAAAAAGGTTGATTATCCCTCGTGTAACTAAATAACAAAGTAAACTGCCATCTAGTGCAATTTACATGGCTTTATTTTTTTATCTTAATTTATTAAGTAACTTTGGTCACTACTAAACCGCAAATGGTTACTAATTTTCAACGTATGATATAACGTTCGTTTTCTCCGTAAAACGCCTTAACTCCGATCGACCGGATAATGCGTGACGACGCGCGCATGTGTACCAACGTAACAGTAATAGCACCGTCGTAATGACATCATTGCAAAACCAACATAATTATAAGGTTCATTTCACGTATTCGTTCTATATCTTAGCTGCAAATTTCTATATTCTCTTCAATAAAAAAGCCAAATAAACACAATATCGGCTTTAATATAGTACGTAAGTATAATTAAAAAGCTTATAGTATTTTTTTGCGACCAGTATATCCCATTATTTGTTCTTACTTTAAAGCATTGTAAAAATCCTGAAAGTAAAAATGTAATTATCTTCCGTTAAGAATGTATCAAAATAAAGTATTTTATTACAATATTAGGTATACTTTACATACAAGTATAGAATCGAAACCGTTATTAGATAGTGGGGCTATCAACGTAAAAGCAATTTGCTTTCTAAATTCAATTAACTATTTATTCATAACACACAATAGAATTACACACTTCTATAAGTAACTTTTGAACCTGCAAACAAAATAATGTCTGTTATATAATATACTTATTAAGCGAAAGTTTCTAAAATAATCACATTCATCGCTTTCGACTCAGCAAGGTGCAGAATAACCAGCTAACACGGAAATCTCTCCTATAACCTTTGCTATGTATCCGCGAATCATTACCTATTCGAGCAGGAAGGGCTGCGCCTACTTGGATGTTTGATACAGGTAGTCGCAGTTCTAGTAGCAATTTACGTCATGTTACACATACCAAGTTGTAAGACTGTTCAACTGCTATTCATAAACGTCACTTTCACGCCTACCGACTGTTAAGCTTCATTTGCAATTGTAATAATAGCAATGAAGCTATCATTATGTACGTTTATGAAAACGAACAATATATTTGTAATTGTACAAATATTTAGAGGATTTAAAGAAACTAAACTCTCAGCAAATAACTGTTTAATAGATAACTAGTTATGTTTTTGTATTCATCAATACGTAGGTATATAAAAAACGCTCTTGTTTCAGATGATACAGATCTCCGAGCAGAATCATCAGAAATAATATCCGAGGCAGTGGCGCCGCCTCCTGGTCATCATGGAAATCAAGATGGACGGGATTCTGCAACCGCAGCTGATGAAACAGACCATTCAATAGAAGTTTTTGGAGATGCGCAAAACTTCTTCCCCACATTTGCTAACCTATTTGAACCAAGACAAAATAATTTCAGACTAGGTTTTGGCAGTCAGGAAGGAGCTTACAGTCAACGACCTAATTCTTATAGATCACTGCTGAATTATCCGCTATTTGGAGGTTACAGAAATATCGATGGTTTTGGAAAGCAAAATAAACCAGCTTCTGAGCCTCTTGTTGATGCAAGCTCCGCTGTCCTCGGTTCTGGCAACTTCGGCATTATAAGAGGAGGAACGTTCTTTGCGCAAAATGACGAAGATTCGGATTATGAAGGCGGTTTTAATTCATTCTACAATAATGGCCACGGCAGACCATCTACCGGAGTCGGCTATATTGCAAATCCACGACCTAATTATAACCAAGATCAGTTCGCTAACTTTAGAGATTTCGCCGACATAAATACTCCATCAAATTCTGCATACTCTCACTTCGTTGTAGTTTATGCTAACAAAAATGCCACAATGGATGAAATCAGCGAAGAGACGAGAAAAGTAATATCCGAACCCAAAAACATCATTGAAACCTTGGAACGCCTTGATGAAATTAGTCCTCCTAAGAAATCTAAGTCGAAAACCAAGTTAGAGGCGACAAAAAAGAAGATGCCAAATAAAAAGGAGCAATGGAAGAATGCCAATTCGAAATATTTCAGTCAAAAACACGATCCAGAGGAACCGTTATTAGCGCTTAGTTAGATATAGTGTAAATAAAAAAGACTTACGATCTAGTATAAGTGTATATAGTGATAGTAAATAATACGCGACTTAGTCACATCGTAAACATGACAAAAATTACAAGCCTGTAAACATTGTGTGATTGGATCGTTCAAATTGTCGATTAATATGTTCGAAGTTGAAATTACCGAATGACTGAGAATATAAAAAATGTGAAAAATAAATTAAATTAAGAAATAATTGACCATTTTATTTAAACTTTCCTCAATTATCGATATTAATGTAATAACGTTAGAGTGCAACTTTTCAAAACCACTTAACTAAAAAAATACCGTTTCAAAAGTACATTATACCAACCTGATGAATAAAAGCTAGTAGTACTCGTATGGAAAATAATGAATGGCTGATTTCAGAAGCACCATTTGAAAAATCCACAAAAAATCCGCTAGAACATATCTATCTTTATAGTATAATTAACTCTTGGAATCTTTAGACTGCTACGACATTTGCGTAAAATTATATTTATTAAAGTGCAAACAACAATGAGACCTGAAATTGGTCTTACGTATGTTAAGTTCTGTTGTTTGTCATAAATAATCAAATTTAAAACATGTAAAACTAACACAACTTTGTACAAACTTATACTGGTGAAGACCTTAATCCTAAATAGCAATTAATAGTTCAAGCTTTGGGAACTCCATCTAATTTATATGTGTAGATCTAATTAAACCAATGTTGGTCTCGATCTAATTGACCTGAGCCCCACAACACTATTCATTTCTGAATTAAATTCTGATTTGTTATTTTTATTTTAATAATCTACGCGAAACGACAAGTGTGTGAAGTCACTGAAGTGTGCCAAGTTTCCTATTTTTAAAAACCTTGCTCAACGACATCTAGTAAGTAGTAGACAACATCAATACTGAGAAGTATGTTTTAGCGACATCTGTTGAGCAGTGAAAAATATCTACATCGCAAACTATAATATTGTGTCCGACAAAAAAATAATGGGCACAGCGTTTGATCATGATTGTATTTTCATACAAATTTTATATGGGTATTTAATTTTATCAAATAGCGTTCGTAAATATGTAAAAACGACATTATTGATATAATTTGAATACAAACTTATGGGAAAATGAGCTTGATATTTATTCTACAAAAGTTCTGTATACTGTGTAGTCTATACTACTACACTCTATGGTTAGGTAAAATGCCTATTCTCTGTGGAGAAATGTGCTATGCTCTGTTCTAAAAAAAATTAATGACCAAGAAAAAGATTTACTGTTCACTAAGTACAATTGGATATTCAATCAAATTACGTGCAAATGACAATTAATGAATTATTCTAGTGTGTGTAAGTGTTTAATGACATAAAAAGAAGTTTTCGTACATACAACGTACGACCATCATGTTCTCAGGGAAGGATGCCGCAAACCCTGCATATCCCACGCAATGGGCATTAAATCCGGTTGCATATCAGAACGTAGATACCAGCCAGGTGGACTGGGCAGCTTTAGCGCAACAATGGATTGCAATGAAAGAAGCCGCAGCGATTGTGGCGACGCCACAGGCTTCCTCCGCCAAGGTCGAAGCAGAGGAGGGAGAAGCACCTATGGAAGTCGAAAACGCAGATGTAAACTCTGAATCTTCAATGCCACCCGGAGCAGAATGGAATGCATCTACAAACTCCTGGGGAGCACCATCATGGAATCAATGGGGTAAAAATTATAGTTTAAACAATCAATGTAGCTGTACATATCCTGTATAGACAAATTTGATTTTAATGTTTCAGCTAATGCCTTAAGGACACGCTAATAGATGGCACAGTGTATGTGTCGCTAATTTTAAATACCAAACAGCTGTACTTTCAAATCCTATATCCTATAAATATTTAATATGTTATAATATAATACATAATAAAAATGTAATTAAGATAATTATAAGAAAATCTTTGAAGGACATAATAGAAGTATGAGAAAAAGATTTGAATATTTGTTGATTTGTTTATTCTTAGTAATACAGTTAACAGTAATTGGTATTATTTATTACAGCTGAGCTGTTGAATTATTGAAAATATGTTTTTTCATCTTGTTTTGTTTATTATGAAAGTATTATTTTCACAAGAACAAATTTACCACCATGCAGTTATCTGTTTGTGCGATAATAAAAAAATCATTAAGTCAAATTATTGTTACTTGTTTATTGTGTACATACAATCCGTACATTTTCCAATATATCTGGCTTATATTGATATTGAATGTGAAGGTGGCATAACTTTTAGCACATTTTTGGGTATTATGGATTAAAACCATTTGATAATTTCACTTGACTTGACAGAGATGTCAAGGGACTATATGACAAGTAAAAAAGCTAATCGGTACTTCATCTGACATAAAACAACAGTTTACGTGATAAAGGCATTACTTGATAATTATGATACGCATGAGATGTTTTTGCTTACAGATTAACTTATAAGTAACATAACTGGAATTTTACTTGGACATTAGTATAATACTGAAAGTATTTAATGGTATGGAACCGAAATAAACTGAAACTTCTTTTACATATCATTTTATTTGGAAATAATCATTTAAGGGCCTTTCTTCCATTAGAGTTTGAGCCTAAGTCCGTTTCTCGTCTGTAGTCTATTGTAAATTTTAATTTACCCAAGCTTTTCTCTCTGGAAAATAATTCTCGTGTCTAGGTTTTTATTATAACATTTTGAAGGTTGGGGGTGGCCTGGCCCAGGTCCAGTGGATCCAAAAATGGCGCCAGATCCATCCATGACCATGCCCCCTATGATAGATGGCTATCCATTGCCAGATGGTCCACCAATGCCAGGGTAAGAATATTTTTTTATTCTTCTATAACAGGTACAATTTGAGAGAAGAAAACCAGTCACAATTTCACACAAGGATCAGAATTACGGCAAAATTTCATTATAGGTTTAGCGATTCCATTTACTGCCTGCTTGAGCTGATGCGATCCGACCCATGTATCCATTCACATACATCCACACCAAAGCATCATAGTATATTGCTGACAAACGTAATTTTACTATGGGAACATCAACAACCACCTTAATCAAATAATATCTGTGGGATGCATCATATGCTGTATGGAAAAGTGGATGCCAGTGGTGGCCTTAGGGGAATGGTTAACAGAGCAATGGCCCAATACCCCGCTCTTGAACTTGAATAGAATAAATTCATATCTAAATCTTAAATGTATCTTGGAATTTGTTAAAACAAAAATGTTCAATACAAAAGTAATATTAATATTGCAGAATAGACAAGGAGCCTCGCAATGATTTGTCATCTGGGGGCTTAGCAACCACTAAGGCCACCACGGATAGAAGATTTCCCATACCCAAATTGTTGGCAAAATATTTTGATGAAACATCTATTCAGAATTATGGCAAAGCACTAAAGAATTCATTAAATTAATTTTCAAAACAATTTATCAAATCACAATTTCCATCTAAATTGCTTATGAATTGCAAGTTGAAAGACGTATGAGGCATGTTACACAATTTTAACAGATGCTATCTTAAATGTATCTAAAGCATCAAACGTTAAGTCAACTAAAGTGTAAGTAAAATTGTGTATATTAATTTAGGTACACTACTGGGCCAATACCGACCCCTACATTCCAGCATGGATACTGGACGGCTCCACAGGTGGATCAGTCAGATAGCAGAGACAGTAGCCGTAGTCGTGACAGTTCACGGCGTTCGAAGAGTAGGAATAGGGATACTAAAGCCACTAGAGTTCGACCGCCTAGGTATGCCATAATATTCTTAAAACTCACAAATTAATACAGTAGATTTGGGCACTAGTAACTAACATTCTAGATTACAGCTAATTTAAAAGATAATTCAGGGTAACAATTTGAAAATCCTCCATAGTATAAAAATGTATTAATGTATTAATAATAATAAAGTAAGAAAAATAAATAAACATAGAACTAAACTATAAACATTTTACATGGATGTTTTATGGCCACTGTTTTCTTGTTAATTTGTTTTGTAGTGTTTGTTTTTTTTTAAATAACCTAATTTTTATAACATATTCTTCCAATGTAATATTAGTATATGGTAGTAATAAACTTACAATTCTATCAAGTCAAACATTAGTTACTAGCTAAATTGTTTATTGCAAAACCTCAAGGATCTCTTTATCCCAATAGTAGTCCTGTTAGTGTGAGCAACATACACAATGCTATCAGCCATTTTGGCAACCTAACAGTCTAACAGACAGTCAAAACAGGCTGTCTTTCTGAGACAGACCTTAGTTTGCCCAGTTACAACCTAGTTACAGTAAACTCAATTGAAAGCCCAAAATTATAAAGCTTGGGATAGTCGCTTAACCCACTCATCCTTCTGAGGGTAAAGAATTGACTTGAAACTGACGTTTTCATGCAGAGATTCACATTTCACATTCTCAATCTCTCTGCTGTTTAATCTGGTTATGGCTCTTCATTGCATGCAACTCTTAGAGTTAACTATTATTATGGCTTAAAAGAGCTAATAATTGGAATACAAACTACATTTAAAAATTGTAACCACAGAATATGTTTTACAAATTCCTTCAATTTATTGTGGATCTAGTACCTCTAATTGTTACATTTATAGAAGATTAAAGTATATTGTCCTATACATTCTTATTATATTCCTTCCTCTTTTGCTCTTTGCACAAAATCTTAGAAGAATTCCATCTACAGTTTATTACAACTAACTACCTAGTCTACTAACTAATATTAACAAAAGAAAAGGGTAGAATCATAAACATGTGAAGAAAGATTCAACTCCACAGAGAGAAACTTCCTGTCATGCCGCCGGTGATAGAGCCTCTAGTGTTGCCGCCCGCCATGATGACGACCACGATAGATGCAGCTAAGCGGCGCCAATTACCTGCTTGGATAAGGGAAGGTAATGACGTCAAGTCGCTTACATGATACCCATCAATGCGATATCCTTAACTTCGGCTTATATTATAACCTTTAAATAAATATGTCGTAAATACTTATAGAGACTGACTGCTATAATTATGTTCTTATAGCCCTCGTGTGACATATTAATTTGGTTGAAAACTAATTGATGTTTTTTTCTTTATCCTAAACTATTTTCTTTGGCGTTTCCAGGTTTGGAAAAAATGGAGCGTGAAAAGCAGAAAGCTATAGAACGTGAACAAGAGAAGAAAGCAAGGGAGCAAGCAGAAAAAGAGAAAAAAAGATTGGAACAGGAAGAGCTGGAGAGGATGAAAGCAGAAGCCAGTGGTGTTCCTATGCTTCCAGCCAAGAGCAAATTCGTAAGTGACGTTATGCTTATTGAAATACTGAAATCTGGGAATACAGATGTACACTAAAGCCGTAGATAATGTTCTTAACAAAATAAACTTCGTTCATTACTTCTTTAGCCATAGCATAATGTGAAACAAATTTTAGGAAACTGATTCGGAAGGTGAAGACGGGTCAGCAAAGGAAGAGAAGGCAACTCCGGCGACATCGCAAGAAGAGGCTGACCAATCGCCAGCTATTGAAGAGTCTGATGACAAATTCATGCCGACCAAGAAGAGTAAGGAGGAGATCATGCAAGAAGTGGTGTGTACTTCATAATTCGTTTTAACACAGTATGCCCTATTGTAGTAAAAAAATTTAACCCCAACCAAAACATCAAAAGACATCTTTAGAATACCTTTATCATTCATTAGTACCTCCATTGACTGATGATAGGAAACCATGATAATGTGAATACTCCAATCGTTGAATGATTTTTATGTGTTGATATAAATTGATGTTAGTTGAGTGATGCTTACTGAAAAATGTTGTCTCTGGATTTCGTGTTCGTCCTGACGTCACTTGTGTCGTGCTGTAGGGTTAGAAATTATTTCGTGGGTTCAACATTCACAACGTTATCGCCCAGTTCAGTTATTGTTTACCTTTATACCTCAGTACTGTTTCTATTTCCAGATGCTCGCAGTGAGACGGTCACTAACGGAAATCCTGTTAGAGGTAACGGACCAGGAGATTCATATGGTGAGCCAGGAAGAATTGGCCCGATATAATTTTCACCAAGGTACCATATCTCTAATAGGTTTATACAAAAAGGCCCCGCAATCACTGTCAAGATTTTATTGTATTCAGCGACAAACAATTGTGCATTGACTGTTACCTTTACTGTGATAATTGTCTTGTATTTAGACAATGTGAACTGGAAGAAATGTGCCGTGTGCAAAAATTGTGATATTTCATCGCTAATAAAGTTTTATTTCAGATGTTGCCCGTTGAGAAATGAATACAAAGTGTGTTTTATTAATAATTTTGGTTTTATTTATATGATAAAAGCATCGCGCCTCAACGCTATGAAGGCTAGCAAGTCCAAGGCACTCTCTGCTATCACCAGCGGGCTCGGTGAGTGCACTTCTTATCGACGTCATATTGCAACTATCTCGCAAACTGATCGAGCCGTTCCTTGCGGTGACAGTTCGCCAGATACCTTCCATTGAATGTATGTGGTGGTTTTCTGGATTTACCGATCCCAAACTACGAGTGTACCTCCATGAAATGAAACAACCACCATATATGTTGCGTGAACATTTTATTTCAGCAGTGCTACATCGAATTTAATATTTTTCTATTGTTCATATTGGCAATGCGCATGTTTAGAAAGCGGTTTGAATATGCTATTTATTAGTGGATTACATAATTGGTAAGAAAAGATTTCATTAAATATTGATGTTATACA
>DWUN01004019.1:0-11269 GCA_018249975.1 Passova gellias
TCTTGAGGACTGAGATGGTCGCCTCTGGTATACGAGTGGACCGGCAACCACACCCTTCAAACCGAAACACAAATTGTTATACCTAGAAGTGTGCAGGTGAGGTTTCTGGCTGGCAATGTCGAAAGGTTTAGGTTCATTCGTGTTAAGTAGTGGATATACGACTTGCTTTGGATGCATGTAAAACTAAAATTTTAGTGCGTTACGGCCTAATTGATTGCCGTCTATTATTAGATTTCAAAAGACTGGTTTTGTATGTTTGTTACTTCAGAACTCCGTCATTTATGAACCGATTTGGAAAATTCTTGTTGTTATTCCACCCCTTTTATCGGTCTACTAATGCACCGAGGCTCTCTCATACTATTGTACTTTGTTGTTTGGAAGTGTGTATTTCCTGTTTGGTCCCATTTAAATTGTAACAAAAAATACCAGTTCCGAATTTTACAAAAAACAGGCCATGAAATCCATTAATATCGATAGATATAAATAAATACATTTTATAAACCCAAGTTAGTGTTTTAGAATAAAATTTCTTTGAAGTCATTTTTTTGTTTTGTTCAAATTTTGTCTGGTAGCTTTGTAGTGTGGACGAAGTATACTTTGTTTCGTAAGTATGTCGAATCAATTGTATCGCGTTTCAATTGTTTCAGCGCGTCTCGTCCTCATTGAAACCACCAAAAGGTTAAACGAAGCGGCACTATCCAGCTGCCAATGTAGTAAATCAACATTACACTCGGTGAAGTATTTTTATAAGTGCGCAGGAATGCTGACAATTCAACGGTCTAGGATTCAAATCCACGCTGGCTCCTATGACTTTATACGATTATTTACTTGTTTTTTTTTGTAGTTTTTATATTAATGACAAGATACATATATGAAACATATATGATGTTCAGATTGAATGTGTGGGATTATTGTTCACTTTAAATTATGGTTGCATTTGTGTCTAAATATATTCATTATGACTAAATTATATTTTCTTGTTTCTTGTCTATTTATTAAAGTTCTATGTGTTGTCTATGAAAAACGTGAACGGAAAACATTGTTATCTTTTTACATAACAGTTTTTTTGAACTTGGCGTTGAAGCCAAATATATACTCAGAGAAGCCACAAAAAATATAAGACACAATAAGAATGCCACACAGCATGTATTGAATAGAAATATTTATAAGCACGAAGAACATAGTCACTTTATACACGACAAACTGTTGCCCTACACCCGCTCCAATTACAACAATTAGGTGATTTAATTCACGTAAGGCATTTCTAAATAATAACAATTCTATGGTCCTAACAATCGTAACTAAAATATAATATTGACGAAATAAGCCAAAGTTTTTTAGGCCAAGCGTTAGTAACTCATTCAGGCTTTGTTGAAGGATTCTGAGAAGTAAAGTATACATAACAATGTTACTTAAACGATATGACGGTAATAATATAAAGATCAGCCTAACAGAATAATAGCAATAATATAAAGATTGGGAGAGACTAATCTTCTCTCGTTCTCTCCTAGGAAAATTAAAGATGATAGACAGAAACAGATGTAGTATTTATGGAAGAGAAACCACTGGTTAAACAGAAGCCTAAGTAACCCGACCGAGCCTTTTAGAATGACCTAACGCCTTACGAGTATTGTTTTTCAGATGTATATATGAAGCAGTAAATGTAAATAAAAGGACATTTTATATTCATATACCATAGCCATAATGAATCCCAAGAACAACATAAAGTTGAAATCTATAAAAAAACAAACTTGTATAGAACTTTATAGAACCACTACCGGGTCTGTTACGAAATAACTAAATAAAGCTTGCCATTCACAGTCCTACAGTGTGATTGTATAATGGTTGCCATGGCTACGCACACACACAGCAGCAAAAACAACTCAGACTATCTGTCTACGTCGAGAATCGATCTCGGCACCCTCTCCACTGTCTCACCCACTATCTCTGCGCATTAGACCCCTGTGGTGACTATAGACCATACACATACCAAAGTTATTCTATATTTTTGGTTATATATCTAATTGCAATATACAGAAAAACATGTTCCGTACACTATAGGAGTGTATATGTATGGATAATTTTTTTGGCAGATATGTATATTAAAAATACAATTTCAATTCAAAATTCTGAAAAGATTTTAAAATATTCTAAAATGCTACATATAAATAATTCTTTGAAATCCTTCTCCCCACGATTCTAGTGTTATCTTAATCAATAAATATTATTTACTACTTGAAATATCTGTTGAAACAGTGGATTATTATACCAACGTATACACTGTACAGCCAGCGACAAAGTACGAATCAATAAAATAAAGTTCAACGCACGCTATGGCGGTCCGCGGCGCACTGTAACACTCATTTTTAATAACTCCCGTACATCAAGTGCTGGCGAACCGAAATCACGCAAACGTCACCTCAATTAGCGCGCTATTGCCGACGTAATGTGCGTAATCATTAACAACGGTACGAGAGATAAAGATGTCAAGACATCCTTACGACTTAGCGATTACGATAAAACCTAATAAGCTCATATTTCATTCGGGAGACGCTTTTCAGATGTTTTAAGGTCAACAACCGGATGTGACATGCTAGTGGCTTTGAAAATTATATTTCCATCGTATCTATTAAATAATTCACCTAGTTAATTATCTGTAATTAGCGATAAATAATTACGATTATGACTATATTTTTCAATCGTGTTTTATTGTTTCATTGAACACGGACTCCTATGATATTAGGAAGTTTTAAGGCCATATTTGGCTAAGGTACTCAATTGGAATCGCACGGAACTTTGAAAAATCAGTGGCCCGCGGCAGGACTTGAACCCACACCCCCAGAATTAGAGACTGTTATCAAATGAAATAAAAGAAAATACGTATACTTATAAGGTGCTAAAGTCCGCAGTGGATCGAACGAACGACTCATATGTTAAAAGAAGTAATTCGAAATAAAATGGAATTAATGGAAATTTCAAATGATTAAATAAAATTTCGTGACAGTAGTTTGGTTGGAATGCAACACAAGCATTTGTAACTGCATCTGAATTAGGGCACGTTATCCAAGCTCGCAGGCAAGAGAAATGAAACGAGGAAGACGGATACAAAAACAGCTGGAACACTGAAAACGGGTTGAATACAAAATAGTTGGAACACTAAAAGCAGCGGAACATAGCAACATTGCCCTGCACAAAGTTCTAAATTCTCAGTCGTTATTATCATGAGCACTCAAAGTTAATGTGTCTCGAGTAGTCTCTTTGTTAGGTTCTATAAGTCCTCGCACGTTGAGTTCTACAATTTCGATTTGAAATTGCGCAAAGTTTAGTTGTGTTAAGTTTTGTCGCCTTGCTATCTGGCGTACCTTTGGGGTTACAAACTTAAGCAATTAAAACAAAGCTATGGTATGTATAATGCAAGTACTTAGGAACTTAGAGATTTCTGCAGAGGTCTTCTCTCACAAAAAGAGGTATAAAATTGAAATTCAAATTGTTTTATTCATTATAAAGTACATAAATACACTCAATTAAGGTCATGTTTTAGTCATCGTAATTCGGCTGTGTGAGTCTTACAGGCTACAGTAGACCTGAAGAAAAAACCCGTTAAAAATAATCTCTCAGCACTCCTTTAAATAACAAAAAAAATATATGAAAAATAGAAATTAAGTAGCAAATTAATTACCAAAAAAGATTTGAAATATGCGTTGATTAATATTTCTTAAAGATAGCCGTGTATTTAGCATGTAACAAGACCTTGTAGTGAAATATTATATATTTCTAATGCATAGTATTTAAATTAAATTTGACTACGACTAAATCACTCACCTGAACCCAAGTTCCACTAATATTCGGCAACATTACCCACTTGTTAATATCACAACAACTAGCCGAGCACCCACTGAATATGCAATTACAATTAGTACTGATGATTTAAAAAATGACTCGCACAAATCAATTTCGTTATCAGCGGCTGTGGAACGCGGCGTAGCAACTAATAAGTAAATGATATGAAAAATCTAACATAAACTGATAATGAAGAAATAGACTGATCTGAAATAAATATTACCAAATAGATTTATAATGTTTCTCATAAAATAACATAACTAGAAACGTTAGTGATAATGGATTTGGATATGGTGATTGTATTTGATATTTATGTGGAGGAATTGAAAAATATAAAAGTAATACAGAAATTTAAGTTCAGATTTAAAAAGACTTACGTACTGACTACTGATATCAGCCAATTATGACACGCTTCGCTTGAAGCCTAAGTTGTAGACATACATATTGTATAATGTAAGCTTTTGTTCTCTTTAAACGCAAAATTCATATAGTAATGGCAGAAATTTTATGTAAGCATAGTTGCCTATTGAAATAAAACATTTCTGAGGCAAATGGCGAGCATAATAAAAAGTATTTTATTCAACAACCATTTTATACAATGAATGAATGCATTATATCCAGTCATTCATTGTATGAGTTCGATCATTATATTTTACCACATACTTCACCTACGAAAAGGACTCGATATTTACCATTATTGTTGTCATTAATATCATAACATCCTTCTTTTCTACTTACAGTAATATCAAATAATTACTCTTTTCAAGAAATGGATTCCAAGTAATTGGCATTAGCTACATGTTACGAAGGATATTTATACATATACGTCGAAAATTCGAAATAAAATACAATATACCAAAGACCTTCATTTCAGTTAAGGCCTTGCGAGCTAACAATGACGAGTGCCTCAATGTCAGTGAACTAGGAAAAGACAATGAACGTATGGTTAGCCTTAAGGATGTACGTATGATTTAACCTTAACAGGACGTAAAAGGTATGTACCTACTAGCAAAATAAACATTACGGCGGGATTGATGTGTTTGAATAAAACTGAAGAGCTCGTAGAACTAACCCGGCTAACAATCAATATGTAAAGTTAAGCAAAACCAAATACCGCCAACTCGTGAAAAGGCATAAAAAGAGCTCTCCTTCAAAACCATAACGCTTTGGCAACTGCAGCTACTCTGGCGACGTAAAATCATATTATGGCTCATCTGCCTGTTTGTAAGGCAAATGAAAAAAAAAGTTGTGACGATGATTATAATGACGATGACTGACGTAAAGTTTAACAACGCCAAGCATCGTGAAATCGTAAATGGAAGATCGTTAGTGACACATTTTCAGCGTTGCCGCCGTGCAGTCGCTTCCGGTCATTATTTTTATTGATGACCATTGAACCTTGTTTCAAGACAGAAGTTAATAACTTCGACCCCTAAACCACATATCCTCGAATCAGGACTTCCCAGTAAGACTGAAGTCAACAGTTTAGGCTAAAACTCAATAATTAACTGCAATCATACCGTCCGTGAACTTCGACAGCATAAATAAGATAAAGAAAAACCAATAAGGAAAGTGCTCAAAAACTAAATTAACATTAAGAAATGTATTCCTCATTGCATTAATTGCAAAACAATTTTTTGATAACAATAAAGAATTTTATCTTGTTTAATAACAATTATATAATTACTAACAAGATTGGTAAAAATGGATCGTCAACAATTTTAATAGACTTAGTTTTCGTATTAATGAATAACGTGAAGTAAAATTTCTACTTACAAACTAAATTGAATAGATCTTCAAAAAATTTAATCTGCACCTCACGAAACTAGAATTTCCATGAACATTAGCGAACACAATTTCACATCCATAGAAAAAGTCGCCAACCCGACAACTCGCCACGAGCAGTACATTGCAAACTTGACTGAAAACAGCAACAACTATATTTTGTATTATCAAAAAATCTTTCATAATGCCATCAACACGAAATACGCTATCAGGATTTTATCGGTCGATCGAATTAAGTACAGTTACGTTAAAAAGTGAGATCAAAGTTAATACAGAACCTTATAACACTGGCCTTCAGGCCCAAGCGTTTTTCTTAAAGTATCACACCAACAAACAGATTGTAACCGTAAGATAGTACCGCCATATATTATCGCGTGAACACTGATATTCTTATGATTTATAGCAAAACATACTTTCCGAGATGGCTTTGAACGCCAGCCAGTGTCAAGTATATTCCAGTATTAAATGTATTCGTCGCATGTTTATACTGTATGAACTACGCTGATTCCATTATCTGGGCACATTAACGGTAAGCTAGTTTAAACCGAAAAGACCAACATTTTGTAAAGATAATCATCTGTACTTTTATTCATTTCTATATCACCCCATTCTCAAGAATAACGTGTAACATGTAACTTAGTTGATGGTACTGGACGTATGTAGTTTAAAACTATTAAATCATCGATCTGTAGCATAGGCTCGTCCAAAAGTAGGTTAGATCTACCCATAATTTCGAGTTATTTAGGTCATTCGACTCCTAACCAGACAGAATAAATTGGGCAGAGGTGAGATCAAAGCGGGTGTATTCGGATTTGCATTTTCATGTGCTCCTATTTCTTGGCATTACTTAACCTAAATACAAGCTTAGTTCACTGAATAATTATATCAGCTCCATATGGCACTTAAAAGCCAATATTATTCTCATGAAATTCTACCTCCGTGTCTGATTAGTATGAACAAAACTGCCACTCTACATGAAATTTTACACTGTTACTTACAGTACATTATAAGTTTTACATTGATTTTACGTCTACCCTCGCGTAGAGTGCAGAGGCTTAATTTGAATAGCAACATTTAGTATATGGTTGCTGGAAAGGAAAGTTTTATCTCTAGCAGAGGACTGATACAGGCTGATGATTATGGTAACAATGATGTCCATAATGATATTCAGATTATCTTACAACTGTTGGAAATAATGACAAAAGTGGCATGCCAAGTAATGCAATCCGGATCTAAGTTACATCAGTACGGACACCCAGTTCACACTTCCAAAATGTAAATTAGTACAGTAAATAATTTAGTGTTGAGTCGATAAACACTTAACGTTTTTTTCAGTCTCAAAAAAAATAAGGAAAATTGAAAGGATGTTGTCATTTATTGTACCAACAGTAATCACAATTTATTACACACGTCATGAATACACCGAGGGCTTATTCAACTTTCTCTCCATTTAATCCTGATAACATACAATGTACTAATCACTACAGATATTAAACATTTCACCATTCGTCGATCTGATATCGGTCAGGTTCCGTACTTTTTCCCATGACTTGCTGCCACAGCGTTTGCACGGACAATAACCAATGCATACTGTTGCTTGATTTCAGAAACGGTGAGTAAAACAAATGAAGTCACAAAGACAACCTCACACTTGTATCGGATCTCATCAATCTTAACCATATTTAATATTTCACCAAACGCATCATTAGGAGTCCAGGCGCGGTTCTCATTTCTATGGGTGATTAGTGTTTGTGATCCATAGATATCAATAGTTAAACCTAGTCTGAGGCCTTAAAAGCCAGTTTTAAAACATTCAACAAACGGATTGGCGACAAGATCTATCCATACTGGATTAGCGTGGCGGAGTACGCTTCCCGACGGAGTTAGAAGAAAAGTACTTTCCAGAGTCCGAAGGTATGCAGGTAATCTCTATTTCTTTAGCACGAACTCTATACTTAACGGCTTGATGTTTTGTAACCAATGCGCTGTCGTAAGATTCATCTTGAGGGCAAGTGTCATGATTACATTAGGCTTTCAAAAAGTCTAAATGGCGTCTTTAATTCTTGGCACGGCATACGCACCTTAATTATAGTTATTTATTTTTAACGTAATAGGATTGTCCATAGGGTCAGCCATATTTGCAGTCAGATTTTTTGTTTTTAATAATTGTTGACACTTGTATTATAATATATATATAACTAATATTGAAACTGCCCCTCGCATCATTTTAGAAACTTTTACCGATTTAGAAGGCATCGAAGTGGTCGGACTCCATATATTATGATGTCGATTGTAACACTTCGTCAACTAGAAGGTGTTAGAGAAAAATATGATTGAGATATTCCATTGTTTTTATTTATATCTGAGTTGTTATCGACGAGTCTTATCAATGACAATATCTTTATCTACATAGCTGCTGTACATCAATGGCCGGTATGTCACGGTCAACTGAAATGTTATCGAGAAATCCCTGGCGCCGTGACGTCACAGTATGCGTCAAGACGAAAATAAGACACGTAGGAAGCGCGACTCCGTGTCTATAAAACATCACTAAGCAACGTTTACGTTGTACCTAATACTATGACAGTGCTTTATAAAACTACTGAACACTTTTATTGGTTAGTGCATCTGATTAAATAAGACAAAGGTTGTGGGTTTCATTCCTATCTTTCTTTCAACCCTACGAGAGACAAGGAAAATGTCCGTTATCGATTTGGGTGTGAAATTGTCTATACAAGATGTTTTTAATTTACATGTGTTTTGATTGTCTAATTAGGACAGTACAGGCGCTGTCTTGTTCACGGTATGGCGGTATTCCATAGTTAAATGTTTAACTTTGTTCTTTAAACTACTACTTTGTAAGTAATAGTAAGATAACAGTAGCTATATATGTATGCGCGAATGGAGCATTAATTAAGCGCCTTGTAGTATTACATTTAGACGTCTAACACATAATATATTCGTCACCAAGTTATACAAGACCACCGTTATAACCTTCCAGAAATGTCCATGAACTTTTTATGAAACAGCGGTGTTTCTTAGAATGAATAGAAATAGAAAAGAAAAAGAAAAGATATGAGAATAAGATATATCTTTGACCAGCTGATAATAATACGTTCATCGAAGGGCGCTACTCTCACCGAGGTTGTACAGCACAGGACCAACAATGAATTGTTTGTAGGGTTGGCAAAAAATTATTTAGATGACTACATAAGCAAAAATGTTTCTATTATAGCAAGTACTACCTGTAACACAGAAGCGAAGAATCAAAATTATAATTTTTCTCAACCCTTGTCTTATCTCACAGCTGTAAACGTGTCTGATCTCATAATGAATAGGTTCAAGGCTATAAATCTAGAAAGCGGGCCAAGTTCTCGTTGGCAGTCTTCTCATAACCTAATGAATATTGTAAGCGATATAAGGAATCCCTTACGTTGTTGTCCTTTACCGTGCCGTACTTGCTTTTTTTACATAAGTAAGTAGTTTGTAGGTATTAGTTAGTGATATTTAATATTGAAACGTATCTTACGATATCGATTCGAACCTTAAACACCTTGGAGTGACACTGAAATCTAAAACATTATTAAAATTCTATTAAATAAGAAAAAAAAGTTACAAAAGTAGCACGACATTTTAAAAAGAACTTCATATTTTTCCTTTTTTGAACTCTTTTCTAAGCAATCAGTGTAGCATTACACTTAAATTATTTTTAATTTTTCTATTGATAAGCGACAACCCTAGAATGCATGTGCGAGTGACGTACTCTCCCTGACCTGACCTTTAAAAGCAGCAATGATCGCGTGAGACAAGACAGTACCTTTCACTTTCTAGTATTCGTATAATAACGATGGTACAAATACTGAAGTAAATATCGATAACATGAAAAATAAAACAGAACAAACCGTTGTGGTAACTAACAAGCAGTGATAGCCTAGTGGTTTGAGATTCAGCCTCTCTCAGATCTCTCTCTCTCTCTCTCTCAGATCTGGGTTCGATATTGGCACGCACCTTACTTGTTACGTGCGTTTTGTAACTAAAATTTAAATATCACTCGCTATAACGGTGAAGGAAAACATCGTGAGGAAACCTGCACACCTTAGAGATGTTAAAAAGTTTAAATATTTTCTGAGGAGCGTGAAGTCTACCAAATCGCACTTGGCCAGCGTGGAAGACTATGGCCTAAATCCCTCTCACTATAAGAGGAGACCCGGTCCAGCAGTAGGTAGTTAAATAAACGGGACGGAAAAAAACCGCTGTGGAAACTATAACCCTGAGGATGTTCTGTTTGGGACCGAATTATGTGTCCGTGGTGGTACCTTTGTGCATATCTTTTGCATCATGCATGAGGATATATGTACAATCATGATATATTTGCGGATTTCTGCAAGTAGCTTTAGCTTAACTTTACAAAAGTAGGCCCGGTTAAAACCTAATTATACGATAAGCCTCTCTTCAGCTATATTTATCTCTATACGGTTACAACATAAGGAAAACAGAAAAAAACAGATACCGATTTTCGGTTGCAGATAGATAAAAGGATTTATCATCTCAAGATTATAAAAGGAAAGAAAATTTAAAAATAACATGTCGGTTAATACACATTATTATGCTTCTGATATTTTTATCTCGATCCGATATGGACTTTAGCATGACGATAAACAATTAGGCGAAGACAATAATAACAGAAATTACATTTTCGATTTACGAGTGAGCTGATTTTAGTGGCGCTGCGAAATTTAAATTATGTCAATGTCTGGAAGATTTAGAAGATTCGGAATGTCAATTTCTGGAAGATTCAGAAGATTAGGAATGTCAATGTCTGGAAGATTCAGAGGTTTCAGAAGAAGCGGGAGTGGATTGGCGACCGTTTCGGAAGCCTATGTCCAGGAGTAGGCTTAATGCTTAATAAATTTGACGAAGTTACACTTTATAAGGTGGACTGCAGAAAGTACAATTGTATATGTAATTTCAACCACTTACACCACCAATAAAAAAGAAAAACAGGAGTAAATAACATCACAGCAGGAATCTCTAGCGTGCCTGGACTAATATTAACGTTAAAGCAGCTTAACAAATGAAGGTAGCCGGGACTGGCGTCACGAAGGCGACAGAAACCATTCCGTCTAGCTGCATCTATACGCAGAAAGAAGCCGCAAAGCTCAAACCTTTACCGAAAATAAAACTGTATAACAAAGACATAAAACATAAAATCAAATACACAATACATGAAACGCTACTTCCCCCGTCAGACAAATGAATCTCCAATTTCCAGTGATTGGTTAGGGATTAAAAAAGTTTAATCACCTCACCCACAGACTACGAATTAACGAAAAGTATAGTTTCCCAAGGTCGAAGTTTCCAAGGTGTACGTTCATTAGGTGCGTTTAATTAATTAAAAAATTTAATATCACTCGCTATAGCGATGACAGAGCACTGTTGGGAATTTTGATATATCACACGTTTATCATCTATACTAATAATATAAAGCTGAAAAATTTGGTTGATTGTTTGATTGTTTGAACGCGCTAATCTCAGGAAATATTGGTCCGAGTTGAAAAGTTCTTTCAGTGTTAGATAACTCATTTATCGAGGAAAGCTCTAGGCTATATAACATCACGCTAAGATGAATAGGAGAGGAGCAGCA